>JBAMJV010010516.1:0-86481 GCA_037951105.1 Echinarachnius parma | reverse complement strand
CTTAGGAAATCCCTACGTTATATATATTTGTTAAAGGTGCACCTGTAAAGTGTCAGATATTGCCCAAAATGACATTTGAGACTTCAATCCTGTACCAAAATCATTGTAAGATATGTCGGAATGATGTGTGCAAGTTTCATTGAAAAGGAACACTGCCTTCCTGGTTAAAAAAACGAAAATATGCGTCAGCTTTTTACAACGAATTACTGTATGACGTGTATGACGTTTCTGACCGTTCATTAACGCTTTTGAGCTGAATGATAGATATCGTCATACAAAAGGGGTATTTGAACAATCTAACCCTATTTTATTATTCTCTTACCATAAGCTAAACAACACGGTAGAAGAGAAACGAGGAAGCTCCAAGTAATGTTCGTGGAGTTAAACACTTTACAGGCATAAAATGGTTTGTAGAAGCCTAACGTTAATTAGCTAATACAGATTGTTATGCTTTGGGATGCGATCACCGAGAGTCGCCATATTGAACAAAGCTAGTCTGTGTGCACTGCAACACACTGAGTCAGTGTGTATTACGCACCGTGCGCAAGGCGTTCGCAAGATGGCAACGCGCATCTGATTTACGAATCCGAACCACCTTTTAAACTAATTGTCTATGGTCATTGAATTGTAACACTCGGTTTTAATCGGTTCCTATACTGAAAATAACTTAAACATTAACAATTGAGTGCAGTATGTATCCGATGACCGGGGTAATAATAGCCTAACCGATAGGCATCGTGCTCTCTGGCAGGTTCTACCAGCAGTGTACTAACCGCGATATGCCTAGTTTGAGCGTGCAGCGCGAATGCGCTCCGCGCATCGGGTTCGAGATCACCGGTTTTCCGTCTCCATAACGCGATTAGTACTTGCCAGAAAGCTCAGACGCCTATCGGATAGGCTAGGGTAATAATAGTGATGCGCCGCGAGCGTCTAAAGACGGAACGTGCGCTATATACATGATATAAGTAGCCACCATTATTATCATTATTTATTATAACAATCGCCAATTATTGATGTTATGACAAAGTCGTACGAAAATCATTCAAGTTTATACAATTATATCAAATGTTCCTTGACATCCATGTTAAATATCATTATATAACATTGAAAAAAGGTGCAACCTCCATTAAGGTAACAATTAATTGCCAGGTAATAATGGTAGTGATAATAATGGTGGTCACTTTATAGCGCATGTCTTCTACTTATGTTGCATTAATATTCGTATGAATTTGTTTGCCTATCCCTCAAGATTTCCTAATCTCGACCACACTCTCTCTAGCTACCTCTACCGCCCTATATTACACACACACTCTCTCTCTCTTACTGCCTTACTTTATATATGGCTATTATAATAATAATAATAAACTCGATGTATATAGCGCCTAATATGATTGATAATCATCTCTAAACACTTTACAATGATATTATTACCCCGGTCATAGGATACAATTCAAACCAGCACACATTGTGTGCACCATCTCCACTCCCTGGGGAACATTCCTTCCAAGCGGCTCATGGGCATTGAGAAGATCGTTCACATAAATGCTTTCACCTCCTACCGGGTCCCCATTTATACACCTGGGTAGAGAGCAGCATTGTGGATTAATTGTCTTGCTGAAGGACAAACGCGATGGGCATACTCCGGGTTCGAACTCGGGGTCTCCTGCTTGGAAAGCGAGCGCTCTACCAATCTTGCCACATCACATCCACTACTATTTACCTATTCATACGGATTGTACAAGTATATTTATGTATAAAGTAACTCCGATCATCTATTTAGGTTCTCTGTCTCTCTTCTTGTCTCCAAAATTAAATTATACATGTATTTCTGAAAAAAAGGAAGACAAAAAAAAAGAAACGTATCTAGAACCGCCATCCAAATTGCCGATATTATGTACACGTGTATGCTAAATCCCGACATGCAGTCCCACACGTAGCGAACGGTGCTGCAACAGTCTTCCGCGAGCTATAACGAGCCGCTGCTGCCGATCATTCGGATAATGTATCGGCAATGGAGACATTCGGCTACCGCTAATGTGAAACACAAACCGTTGGTATTGATTCGCGCGGTTTATATTTGCAATTCATAATGGAAACGGAGGCATTTCAAAACGAGTTTACTTTGCGTGACCACCGCTTGGAAAACAGATTGAGGCATTGAGCTCTATAATAGCTCATCCGATCCGTACATAACATTATGAGGTTGTCTGCCCCCCTCCCCCCCCCCCCCCCCCCACCTAAATGCAAAACAGGTATACAAATCATCAGGATTTATTGCCCTCACCCCACTCGCCTTCGTTTCCACGTAATAGAGAAAAGACACACATATGTTGGATAAGTATGTTTCATAAAACCCGTTCATACAATAAAAAAAAGGTTGTGCGCCCATCACCCCCCCCCCCCCACCCTCCCTCCATGCCAACAAGGTTGACAAATCATCATGCTTTATCGCCCTCAATCCACTCGCCTCTCCTTTCAATTCGTACTCAATAGTTGAAGTCAATGGCGTAGCGAGAGGGGTTGGGGTGGTCCTAGGACTGAGCCACCCCCTTTATGCCTGCCATGTTGTGTTTGCTGGCTTGCTTGCTTAGCCGGTAGGTGTGATTTGGGGGCTAATACTGAAACCCAAATCCTTCCGTCCGACGTAGACCCCACGCCTGGCAAGTTGGAGCCTCCCCCCCCCTCCCCATCCCCATCCCCTTGCATAATTCCTGCATGAAATTACATGCTGTGCGACCCCCCCCCCCCCCGATATCTTGCATTGCCCTCCCCTTCTGCATGTTATTTACAAGAAAACATATTCACCTGTGGTTATATTGAAGACTGTTATCGGAAAAACCGTACATTGGTATTAGGCATGACAGGGTGTCTGCCTCCTTTATAAATTGGGTAGACAACAATTATTATGGGAATGCATTTCAATATTTCCAATCCTTCTCTTTCCATACAAGAGAAAATACACACACGTTGGAGACTGTCTTATAACATGTAATTTCCCCCCCCCCCCCCCACCCATGGCACATGAAAACATATAAATAAGTTATTGTATATAACATATAAATAAGTTATTGTATTTCAATTTAAGCAATTTTTTATATTTGAATTTTTAAAGTTAAATGTTTATCGTCTTTGTAATCCTGTATATTTTCTTGTTTAATTGTACTATGTATATTATGTTCAATATTTAATTGTTAACCTAAGGAGTTCCTCGTTTCAAAGTTATGTTATGTTATTTTAATTGTTTTCGTTTGTAAAATATCTGCAATTCAGCCACTTGGCTGCCATTGATATTATTTTCAATAAAACCTTTTCAATTTCAATTTCAATTTCAATTTCAATTTTAAAAGTGAACGAAATTAATAGCGTAATAATTTTTTCTTCCTGAGAATAATGGGCAGCTGCAGGACCCTTCAGTTAGTATCATTGTTGTTGTTGATTTTCAAACCGACGATGATGCGACACATTGACGTAATGCATAGCATAATAGCTACTTTATGACGCTGCCCAGCGTCTACATATCCTTATATTTGGGCAAATTATACACATTCAACGAGCCATTGCAGTCGAAACAAGCTCAGTAGAAACAAAACTAAAATAATAAAAAAATACTTTCTGAAGTGGAATTCAAATAAAATATTTCTTTTACTGAAGTATTCCTTTAGTTGAAATCTAAATTAAATGTATTTTCACTGAGATCGAAACGAACTCAGAAAAGTTCTTACTATTTCGGTGATTTTGTTACGTTTATCTTGTTCATGTTTAGCGTTTTTAAATATATTACAGGCTTTGATATCTACATCAAGGGGAAAGGTAGGCTGAAATAAGGTTCAACACGTGTTATTATGATGTAAACAATAAAAGGTAAACACAACATTATTCATGAATGGACGGGACATGTATACGTACGATTCTGATCGATTCATGTTTTTCATGAATCTTTTTTCTTAATGTATTTGACATTTTTAGTTCGGGCATATCAATATCAAGGGAAGAGGGATCAATTGGAGCACGACGTTTCAAATCACTTATTATGGGTAAAACAGATACATGCAGTTGAAGATAGAAACACACATTCCGGCTTATTCATGTATGTGTGGATGTGAGATGTTGATCGATTCCCGGCCTTTCGTGTCCCTCTTCATCACACCACATGACCTATTTTAATGTATTTTTAAACTAATGTATAGTCCGGGCTTATTAATATCAAGGGGAGAGTGATCGTTTGAAGACAAAAACAAAACTTCGGTTCAAATCACTGAATATGAGGTAAAACAGACTGATATAAGATAACACACACGCATACTTATTAATTTATGCGCGGATGTAAGATGGTGATTGATTCTTGGTCTTTCGTGTCTCTTTTTTTTATCACGGCACATGACCTGTGTTAATGTATTTTTTAAATTAATGTATAGTCCGGGCTTATCAATATGAAGGAAAGAGTGATTAATTTGAACACGAAGTTTCCAATCACTGAGTATGAGGTAAACTAGATACTACAGATAACACAGACTCCGGATTATTCATATATGCGTGGATGTAAGATGTTGATCGATTCTCGGTCTTTCGTGTCTCTTTTGTTATTACGGCACATGACCGATGTTAATGTATTTTTTAATGAATACATAGTCCGGGCTTATCAATATGAAGGAAAGAGTGATCGTTTGAAACACCTCGTTTCAAATCACTGATTATGGGTTAGACAAGATAACACACACTCCGGATTATTCATGTATGCGCGGATGTAAGATGTTGATCGATTCCTGGTATTGCAAGTCCCTCTTTATCACGCCACATGACCTATTTTAATGTATTTTTAAATTAATGTATAGTCCGTGCTTATCAATTTGAAGGGCATTGGAACACGTCGTTTCAAATAGCTGGTTATATGGGTAAGACAGATAAAAGATTTTAAAAAACACACACTCCGGCTTATTCATGTATACGCGGATGTAAGATAGTGATCGATTCCTGGTAATGCATGTCCCTCTTTAGCACGCCACATGACCTTATTTTAATGTAATGTATATTGAAATTTCTTCTGGGCGTTTCTAATAATATAAAGGAAAAGATTAGTCTGGAACGAAGTTCCAAAGACGAGTATGAGGTATAAACAGGAGGATATAAACGCACACTTATTCATTTATGCGCGGATGTAACATGGTGATCGATTCTTGGTCTTTAATATCCCTCTTTATCACGCCACATGATCTATGTTACAATGTATGCTTGGCGTTTCTGAAAAATGTAAGTCTGAAACGGAGTTCCAAAGATGATAATGAGGTAAAACAGATATAAGATAACACACACTCCGGATTATTCATGTATGCGTGGATGTGAGATGTTGATTGATTCATTGTCTTTCGTATCCCTCTTTATCACTGCACATGACTGATTTTAATGTATTTTGAAATGTATTAACGAAAAGGTAATTGAAACGGAGTTCCAAAGATGAGTATGAGGTAAACAGTAGGATATAAACGCACACTTATTCATTTATGCGCGGATGAACATGGTGATCGATTCTTGGTCTTTAATGTCCCTCTTTATCACGGCACATGATCTATGTTAATGTATTTTGAAATGTATTACGGGCGTATCTAATAATATTCAGGGCAAAATAATACATGTCTGAAACGCAGATCGAAACCATGAGTAGGAGGTAAACCAGATAAGATAAACGCACACTTTTATTCATATATATGCTTGGATGTAAGATGTTGATCGATTATAATTGGTATTTCATATCCGTCTTTATCACGGCACATGATCTATGCTATTAATGTATATTGAAACGTATTTTGGGCGTTTAATATTATACAGGGAAATAAAAGTCTGAAACGCGGATCAAAACGATGATTTTGAGGTAAAACAGATAAGATAAACGCACACTTATTCAATTATGCGCTGATGTAAGATCTTGATCGATTCCTGGTCTTTCATGTCCGTCTTTATCACGCCACATGACCTATATGTTAATGTTTTTTGAAATGTATTCGGGGCGTATCTATCATTACAGGTGAAATATAAGTCTGAAACCTGGATCAAAACCATGATTATGAGGTAAAACGGATAGGATAAACGCACACTTATTCACTTATGCGCGGATGTAAGATTTTGATCGATTCCTGGTCTTGAATGTCCCTCTTTATCACGGCGCGTGACCTATTTTAATCCTCGCGCTTGACAAAATGTCAAGGACCCAGCAAAATATAAAAAAGAACAAAAGAACATTCGATGGTTGAGAGTCATGTGAGAGACTATCCTTTATGTCTGCGCGAAAAAAACCCAGTAAAACATGTGCAGATTAATTGAGAGCATGCATGTGGATGCGAGATCGAACCCAAAAGTCATTAAATGTCATATTGAATGTTACCTCTTCTCACATTCTCAGATCGATGTATTTTGTTCATGTTTTTTTCATGTAACTTTCTTAAAGGTAAAGCACAGTCTTTTCGTTAATCAATTGAACAAAAACTGATAAATAATTGTTCCTTCTTATCCCACGACAAAGTGAAAGCATTATTCATCTATGACATTGTAAAAAAAACAAATACTATGTCTTGAAATGGACGATAATATTATGGTGACCAATTAGTTTGCTATTTTCCCAAAAGTAATATTTGAGACTTCAATCATAATAAATTTCATTGTAAGATTCTTGAGAATGATAATATGAGATTTTCCAAAGAGAAAAAGATAATGTTAACCTAGTGAAAACAGAGCAAATCAATGTCTGATTTTATCACGATCGTCCAAACTCAGTTACTTTTGATGATCGGTCGAAAGCGTCTATAAACGCTTTTAAATCTAATCTGAAATATATCCATGATTAGGGAGACATTTGAAATATCAAAACTTATTTAATTCTTATGTTACCATAAGCCAAACAACAAAGTACAAGAGGAGCGCGAAACCCCCCCCCCCCCCCCCCTTGGGCTACCAAGTGAAAATGTATCAGTGAATTCGTCATTCGGTCAACCCCCCCTTAGCAAAAAGCTATATCGTTATTGGGTCAACCCCCCCCCCCCCCCCCCCCTTAGCAAAAAGCTAGATCCGCCCCTGAAAGGCAATGGATCACTTTCACATTTCAATTTAATAATAGCGAGTTGACATTTTGTATGAGATATGATTTTGCTAACATTTTTAAAATGCTATTTGATTGTTCTAAGAATGCTCTGGCTGCTGTTTAAAACAGCAACTGTTTATTTATTTGTATTTTTTAGATGTCGCTCATAATCCTCATCATTCTACTAATGTAAACGGTCCAGTCAGCTGGACCGTTTACACGCAATACACATTACTATGGTGAAGCAATGCATACCGGCCATCCAATTCCCGTTGAACAGTATAATGTTGATCGTTGTGTTTCAGGAAGCCTCGCTACTGAAGACGTACTAGATTTTTGTTTTTTTACATTTTGCGGTCTTCAAAACAACAGAGTTCATGGAGTTGGTAATTATAAAATTGTATGATTTCTGGATCACATATACGAAAGTTTGTTTGTGTGTGCATTTAATGGTAAATGGAGGGAGGAATCAGCCAGCACAAATAATTGTGTGCTGGAGAGGTTTGGCTCCTTACAACACTATTGTAATGTACATATGTGTGTCATAATTCATGGATACAGAATATCAATCGGCCGGACCTACTATGGCGTCTCGATGTCTGCATTAAAATGAATTAACATACAATTAAATTTACTGTTTTAACACAAAACAGTAATAAACTAGATCACCATGAAAGTAAAATTCAATTAACAATTCAAATGAGAAAGGGCTATCAACTGTTGAATTGATAGTATTGCGTGACTGCGGACGCAAATACTTGATTAAAGCAAACCATATAGAATGATCATTAGACACGCGCGCATACCGACTCGCATATCCGAGTCTTATTACAGGGACTCTCTTTCAGCTTATATATTATTATTTGATGAGCGGCGACAATCTGATTAATTATTGTCTTTTCTAAGTAGTGGAGGAATAATGAATACAATTACTCTTGACCCGTATGTAGGTGTCATGTAGGAATCCATTAATTCACGGGCGTAGCGAGTTACGTAATACCTATTCAACTGGGGGGGGGGGGGGGATGAATGAATAGATCATCCCCCCCCCCCCCCCCCCCCCCCAGTTGAATGGGTATCAATGACATGTCTACGCCCGTGCATTAATTACTTTGGAGTGCCGTTTAAAAACTCTCTCTCAATACTTTTTGTATTTTATTACACTAGTAGTTTATTCCACCGATTGCACATTACACAAAAAGGTTTGTGGTTTGTATCAGTGTGTGGTATAGTCTGTGTTAATTATACAACAAACAGTAACTGATGATATTTTTGTTTTGTTTGTAATTGTATTATTTTGTGAAATCATAAAATGTTTGTGGTTTGTATCAGTTTGTTGTATTTTGTGTTAATTATACAACATACAGTAACTGATTACTTTTTTTGTTTTGTTTGTAATTGTATTCATTTGTGAAATCATCTTGAAATTAATAAAGAAGACCCGATGTGGTTAAAAAAAAATTCAAACGAAATCAAACAAACAGTATACCTGTATAAATTATTACAATTATTCCGGTGTTTTGTTACGGATATGCCGACTTTAAAGTAATGATTATCGGTTCATCAAAACGGATGGATTACGGTATCAAAGTGTCCCTTAAAGGGTACCACCACCCAAAAATAATATTCTTATAAATGAAAGGTAACATCTTTAGTCGTCCATTCCATCAACAAGTTCAGAAAAATATGTTTCCAGAACAAATATATAATTGGAAAACGCATCACCATTCTAAAGCATGCGTTCATGGGTCTGCATGTGTACGAAGACTACCTTTGTCCAGGGCGAACGAATCGTCCAGGATTCTATCGTCTCCAAAACGTACCCTCGGACGTTTAGCGCATACGGAACCATCAGGTAATGATGGTTCCGTATGTAGGGTAATTAATGGTATTGTTTAGGAATTACACAACCCTTTGCAAAGTTGAGCGGTACCAAAACATATAGTAGCTTGTTCTTTGCCTGGTGGTCCCCTTTAAATTCGCAGTATTTTGCATACTGACAGGCTTTACCGGCTGACCGGGTTACATTCGAAACAAGATCAAGTTTGACATTTTTGGGGATTAGCTGACCAATCTGTCAATCCTCGTAAATCATTTTTTGATCGTTTGGTAGTTTTGAGATCCAATAATTATCATTACCCTTTTTTTTTTTTACTCGGAGATGAGTTTTCACATCTGTGTCTGTTCGTGCCATGTTACCAACGACTGACCGGGTTATCATCCAAGACATCAAAACAAGATCAAGTTTGACATTGTTGGGATTAGCTGACCAATCAGACGGATCATGCATCCACATTAAATCTCAATCCTCTAAATTCTCGTAAATTATTTTCTGATCCAAACCAATTAACCTCTTTATAGGGATCCAGTAACATTGTAAGCATCCACAACACGACGTATATACTTAGAACTGGGTTGTTTCCAAAACTCTAAGTTGCGCCTAATCTGTATGGAAAGCCGTTAGTTATTATTTATTTTGTTTGCAACTCGTGAAACAGTTCTTTTGAAAAGGGATTAATTGTAATAGAAATGTGTTTATATTTTTGTTGGAATTAATCATAAAAAATGTTGTTGAAAGTCTCCAATACTTGTATCAATTTTTTTTTAAATGTGTTGTATTCCAAGGCTACAGATGACATTCAATAATTTGTAAACAGTAAAAAAAAATTAAACAACTTTTTAAACAACCAAAATCGCTGTTTAAGCCGGTCCCTCTAACAACGTTGTTTAAAATTTTGAACAACCAAGATCTGGTTGTTCAAAATGTTAAACAATGTTGTTAGAGGGACCGGCTTAAAAAGCCAAAAATGCTGTTTAAGCCGGTCCCTCTTACAACATTGTTTAGAATTTTGAACAACCAGATCTTTTTAAACAACGTTGTTAGAGGGACCGGCTTAAACAGCGTTTTTGGTTGTTTAAAAAGTTGTTTAATTTTTCTTTACTGTGTAGGTCCAACTTAGAATCATTGTGAAACACCCTGTCAGTAATTCCAGTCATAGAGCGTGCCCCCAGAAGGTGGCCTGCCCCCAATCAGTGTCTGACATGCATGCTACACAACACAACTGACTACTACAGCCGTAATCAAATCATCAAACACTCGGGCGTGATCGAACCGACCGCCCTACCCATAATCAAACTCAAAGCTGATTAGTAAATTGACGTGTAACTCTCGCTTTTGATCATGGCTGACATTTGGAGTATATTATACAGGTAACCTGTTGCTATAAGACGCGGGTAGGTTCTTTTTTTATTAAATGTATTTGTTTTATTATGTAGACTGTGTTTCACTTTATATTGCTAAAGGCAGTGTATGCTGTTTAAATGTCAAGTTGAATTACGCTTCAGCACATTAACCGCTTGCTAATGATGTCAGCATGCAGGCATTTGTCATGCAGTTTTGTCATGTATGTGTGACCCGCATGCAGAATAAATGCACTAACTTACACTTATGTTGCTTTCAAGCTGAGGGTTTTTTCATCGGATGCGTCCGGACGCATCCGATAAAACGGCCAGCATGAATGCTACAGAGGTGAAAAAGCCGATAGAATAGGCGATGAAAAGAGAGAAATAGGCGATTAAATTATCCTACTTTAGAGTAGAAGAAATTCTCTTTCTATCGGTGTCACTCCGATGAAACGGTCCAGCTTGAAATGGTTCGGGGAAAAATACCGATGAAAATGGTCAAAGGTCGTTCTTGTTCCGGCTAAAGCAGTGTATATAACGCGCGCCTTTTTTCGGAACACGGCATGCGATAATATTATGCTGCGCCATTAGCTAGCTCGTGTAAAGTGAACCTCGAGTATCGTGCACGTGTTTTTTGTTGACGTTTTGTTTACGTATACATTGATTCGTTTTATTTATTTATTTATTATAGTATTAACGTTTTATTTCAACAGGGTTGCCCTTTCAGTTAAACATACTAATCTACCAAGGGGCCCCGTTTTACTTGTATGTTGCATGAATATAAAGATTAAAAAAAAATTCAATTCATGAACATCGTTATAATAATATATTTATTATAAAGCATATATTTATAAAACCAAATGATGAACAGACAATATTTAAAACGGATCACTAACAAATTTATTGAAAGTATAGGCTAGTGGCTTTTTTTTATCAACAATTCTTCACTTCCGGCAGGTGAATGCAAAAGGCGATTAAATTTCCCTGCATTATGGAACGCGACAGAGGGGAAGTTGCGAGTTCCCCGTTGTTTACATAAGAAATTCCATCGGTCTTTTTCATCGGTATTTTCATCGGTAATGTAAGCTTGAAAATGGTATTAATCGTAACTTAGGCCAAACAAGTTTGATTGAGTAACGGGCAACCAAAAATTAAGGTAGGTAGGTAGGGTTTTTTTAATTTTTTTTAATTTTATTTAATTTTTTTTTTTTTTTTTTTTTTTTTTGGGGGGGGGGGGGGGCAGGATTCGCACAAATACACACAAAAACACCCACACACACACACATATATTATAACACACACAACTCACACATATCGCAATCGCAAATCAAAAAACCTTTAGGGTCGGCAGTATTTTTAGGCTCGGGCGGGTTACGCCAATTCAACAATTTATTTTTCATGGCCTTACAATCGATTGTAATTCTTTCTGCAACGGGGCACTGGGCGTATATTTCCTCTTCGGTGTCACTTATAATGGAAATAATAAACGTTTCTGAAGACCACTAGTATCTGATCTAACTTAACGCTGTCCAAATCAATCATAAATATGACCATAATAAGGGAGCCATTTTGAAAAATCAAAAACCATTTTCACAATTCTCTTATCATAATGCCAACCACAAGGAATAAAAGAAATGTGTAATTTTAAAGTGAGTTGTATCGAATTGGACGAATGTAAATGATTACTTTAACCAACGACTTGAAATAAACACATGGTTTATACAGACTGTGTATCCGATTGCAATCTGTCACTCTTTCAAACTTTCTTACCGCAAGTTCGAATAGTTTGTGAAAAAAGCACGTGTAAGTGAAATGTAGGTCCCTTCCCATTTGTCAATTATCTCACTTGCTGACCCTTCACCTTCATTTCATACACATATTCTCTGTCTACTCCTTCGTCCCCTACCCTCTTCTATCCATCTCTTGAACCCCTTCGCATTCTCTCAATTCTCACCCCCACCCCCCCCCCCCCCCCCCCCCCACCCCACCCTCTCTCTCTCTCTCCCCCTCTCTTTATCCCTCTCTCTACCATCTCATTATTTTATTATCTCACTTCTCCTTCCAAAATATCTATTCCCCCTCTCTCCTCCTCTCTCCTCCTCTCTCAGCCTCTCCCAATTTCTGTTCCCTCTCCTCATATATTTATGTTAATATCTCTTCTCTATTTAAAGGTACTATAGGGCGGCTTATTTCATACCCCACTTCCCACATCCCGGAGGTCACGACGTGTGACACTTCATATATGTAATGCGATTGCGTTAATTAAATCACGCCCTCACCGACCCTCGGGACAAAGTAACAACAAGTAGCTGCTTTCCTAAATTATATCCAATCGTAAGTTTAAAGCACCATGCCATGTTTTGGGGAAGCCCCTTGGGCGGAAGGGACATATGATTTGGTATGTAATACAGAACCATGAACAATCTGAACACAAATTATTGAATTAACAAATTTGGTTTAAATAAAAGGTTAAGCATCATAACCATTGTTTAACTTGTTAAAGACGATGTTGAATACTATTTGTAATTTTTCGGGACTAAGTTGATTTCTCATAAAAAAAAGAAAGAAACATAAATATGATATTAAAACAACTGTACCAAAAACTATGAATGAGTACTAATTCATAATTTTGTTAACGAAATAACATAAGATAACATAAAACAGTGGTCAGAGGTTTGAAATGACGTAGTATAGGGTCTGAAACAGAAGACGTAATAGTTAAATTATTCAATTACAAAATGTCCGTGGGAAAATACAAAGGTATAGCATAATATTCGTAATTCAATTTAGATTCTCTGGAGATGGGAACAATAATTATTTTATTGAAGTTTTCGCCTGGAGATATTCCAGGAAAATCAGTGATAATGGGATAAAAATAAGATGCTTACAGTTGTAGTTGGGAGATGATGTGTTTATAATACACAATATTAGTTTAAAGTTTTATGGAAATGTTTTAGAAAAAAGTTACTATTATTTTTTTAAACGAAAACACAATTCAGTCAAGGTTTGGTGGCTTAGCTGCAGCTGTAGAGCGTCCAAACAAACAAACACACAAAGGAAACAAGGCAAACGGACGGACTAACCCAACAACCAACAAATCTAAACAAGCACAATAAACATGATAAACAAACAAACGAAAAATCAATCAACAAACAAACCGACCAAAAACAATGAATCAAACACTGTAGCAATCAACCAACCAAACAATCAAGCAAAAATACAAACAGAAACAAACACACAGTCATACAAGTAAACGTACAAACAAGTACACACAAACACAAACGAACGAACGAACGAAGATACAAACAACAAACAAACCAACCAAAAACAGTCAATAAAACACAAACAATCAACCAACCAACCAACCAGACAATCAGACAAACATACAAACATACACTTAATCAAACAAACAGGCCGGGGTAACTTGCGGCGTGCTTTTAACCCTACTAGCTACAAATAAGTTGTACATATCCGACATAACTATATCTGTATCAGACACTGTATCATTGCAAATAGTAGCCGTTATTTGCCCAAAGCTTCTTCAATCAAGCTAATCAAATGTCTCATTTCCATTATTCATGTTATTTTTATCAGCATGCATCGCATGTCTTGCTGGTCATTGAACCTAGCTTCTCTCTCTCCAACATATTATTCCAACGGAGGAGAGGTTCGTTATGATGTCTGTCCGTGCGTGCGTCGGCACGTGTTCGTAGCCGCATTTCTATTACATGATACCCACATCTCAGTGGGGTTGTTATTAACGTGATTGGTCGCTGATTAGACTTCCCTATCTCTCTCTTTCTCGTGTTAATAAGATGGAAATAGTCCCTTAAGAAATGTATGATGTCGTCCGTTCTTGTATCCGTCCGTGCGTGTGTATGTTTGCAGGCAAATTTCAGTTGCATTACCTTTCCACAGCCGATGTATGTAGTTCGTTATGCTGCTGTTGCTGCATGCTCTTTACACACACATCCATTTATTACAAGAACTTTATTTGAATTCTGTCAATGTCTCAGTTTACATTTATTTTCCATTGTATGCACAAACTAATTATGATAATGGTCAGTCCATTTGTTAGATTCTCAGACTTTATACTTATTGATAATACTAATGTTATATTTGTCTTACCTAGTTATTAAACTGACATTCTCTCTCACGAACTTTATTTGAATTGTGTCAATGTCTCAGCTTTCATAGGTTTTCCTTATAATAATGCACAATTCATTTCCATGTCTCTGATATGTTGTATTATTATGATAAGATAATATTGTATTTGTTCACCTAGTTAGTAAACTGACATTATATTCTATCTCTGTCCTAAAAATAATCATAATAACTATATCTATCCTTCAAACTATTTATAGATACGTCTCAGTGTCTCGGCATCTTTGCCAATCTCGTTTTTATTTCATTTCAATCAGGGTTTTTTTTTTATAATCAAGGTACGTATAATAATCTATTTTTATCTCATAAATAAATGAAGAATTGCATTATATTGATATAGTCTCAATAGGATTATCGCGTTCTACTCCAAAAGTCTATTTATATCCGCCTCGGTCTTGATACGTATCTATGTCAATATCAGCCAGTGTTGATCAAACGAATCAGAAATGATGAGCTTAGTTCTGAAAGGCGCTAACTCCACTTTCCATTAAAAATGAGTGAACGATTTCAGTACATTAATAAGCTACGTACATTCTCAGAAATTCAAATTGTATAGTACAAACAAAAAATCAAAATCAAAATGTTCCTATTCCCATACACATGTGTGCGAAGTCGGACAAAGTAACATGACTTTCCCCCCAAGGTTGAACAAGTTGATTGAGCGCCTTTTGGAATGGAGATCTTCAAAATAGAGAAACTATAATCACCTTCGGCGTCATATATAGTGTATAATATATTCACAGCAGACGAATAGGGGAAGGTGACTAAATCCATCGTTGATTTTGAGGCCCAATATGTTTCGGAATCACTAATTTTCCAGCAAAATCAAACGATATGTTTTGAAAACCTCCTTTGTTATATTGTTTTCCTTGTCTTTTATTTATTGTATTTATCTCTCATAAAAGGTACAAAGTTTACATGGTAAAATGTGTCAGGAAATCACATAATGAAAGCCAATGGCTTGAGGTGTCATGTGGTGTGTATATCAGGTGAAACACACACACACACACACACATGAAGGATTGTGTATTGGAAAAGTGCTAAAATAAATATCTCATATTCGAGCAGAATCATCCGAATTTCAGGCAAAATCACATCGACTATAAGGCAGCCATAATGGTTTGTGAATTGGTTATAATGGAGTGTGTGCGTTTGTCAAATGAAAGAAAAGAAGGGCAACATAACAAATGGTATCCATGTTTTCTAAAGCCCCACACACAAGCGGCGTCGGGTAGTTACATGTTATGTATTTATGTATTGTTTTAAATGATGTATGGTGATTATGATTTTATGTTTTGGTCAAACTTATGGGCGTGGTGGGGGGGGGGGGGGGGGGGGACATAGGACATGGATTTGCCCCCATGCCGCCGTTATTGATGCACACCAATCATTGCGAGGTGCCAGATCGTAATAAGATTACATTCATACTTTCTATTATTTTGCAACAGATGCAGCTAGCACTCACGGAGCGCGAGACATTGGCATGCCAATCATACAAACTGTAACAAGTCGTATTTAATATGTCTCGTATAACAATCTAACCTATCATTGGATCTTGATGCGAGGGGAGGGGGCATTCTGTGGTGTAGCGTGGTCGAACTGACTTGGGGGCAAAATTGTGTTTAGGGCGCAGCTTATGTATTCTATATTACTTGAGTCATTTGCCCTGACGAAGATCCTGCTAGGATTGAAAGCTAGGCTGTATACGACCTCTCTGTATTACCCTGTATGTCCCCTTATATGTCTTAGTGTTTGGTCAAATTATTTAGAAGCGGTAGGGGGGAAGGGGGGGGGGGGGGGTGGCACGTGCCCAACCTCCCCCCGTGGCCCCCGTAGCTACGCCCTTGGAGGGGGGCATGCACACCCCACGCGGTGCAAGTAACAGGTGCATTTGTTCTCCCGTTGGGGACTTTCGGGATAGTCGACCGACTTGTCTATCGCAAGCGTCGAGCAGCAATTACGTATACACAAACACTCGCAGTATGATCATGATGACATGAAATTGAATCAATTATGATTCAAAGTTCATTACGGTATCTACACGTGGATGCGAAATAGTCAAAGTTACTATTGGTATCGAATATCGTTGGTGTTTTCCGAATAGTGCAATAATGATGATTATTATGAATTATTGTTATTAACATGACTAAGGGACAACAAAAACATAATTCCCATTTAAATTCCAATTTCCAAATTACTGGTGGTCCTCAAACCAGCCGTAGCCACGCCACGTTTGCTCGCCTTCCGCATATTACACACGGTGATGTTTCACAAAGATGCTTAGTTGAACTTACAATTATGGAAGACCATTTGAGGGCTTGGAATGACAAAGATATTCAATAGCAACAATGCACATATTTGAGACTTCCAACAAAAATGTACATCATCATCTTCAAGGCTCCTTGCTAATTACATATTATATTCCTTTAAAAAAAAATCAAAATGTGTGTTTTTTAAAGAATTGTTTCAACAATGTAACAACGAAAATATTGGCTTTCAATAATTGGGAGGTCCAACTTAGAGTTAAGTTCAACTTAGAATCTTTGTGAAACACGCCCTGGACCCCCAACCACCATCACCATCACCCCAACCGCATTCGGATAGTAATTAAGATCGATGCCATTGCGCTAGTACCCACCAACCTGTCAATCCGATGACATTGACCAGTGAATAGCCTGTCGCCAGCCACGATTGACCGCTCGTGATGCCATGGCCGTAGACAGGTGGCTGACCATACCTGTAAACGTGGACATGGTGGCTGGAAGGATGTTCGGTGAAATTGAAAATGCCCGAATTAGCCCTTCAAGAATTCAGGAGTGGGAAAGGGCAATCGCCGGACTCTTGCCACGTACCGCGTAGCTTTGGTAAAACAATCAAGGACAAATATCATCTGACTTAGTAAAATACGCGTCGTTGATTGGCTAAACACGGTCACATGACTGGGGTGTCAATTTGTTATGACACAATGGCCAGAGAGTTATGACATCCATCTGGCGCGCGCTGCAAAGGAGATTGCATTATGACGTCACAATGAGAACCAAAGGTACACGTATACTCTACATGTACCGTATGTTGTTTTTGACTGATTTCATTTTCAAATGCATGAAATTGTATGAGCCCGCGGATTTAGCCAGATGGTATAACAGTTGTTAACTTTTTTGCCGGGGAAAATCACAGAATGTTCCCTCGGGATTTAAAATGCTATTTCGTGAAGAAAATAAGTCCCTCGACTTCTTCTCGGAACTTATAATCTTCCCTCAATAGCATTTAAAATCCCCCGGATGGAACATTCCGTGAAATTCCCTCCACCGCCAGTTAACAACTGTATAATAACTACGCAGTTGCCGCAGAGCGGACAATCAGGCGACAATGACCACTAGCCTCTCGCTCACCAAGTTGCCTAGGTCAAAATGCCACAGTTTGTTTAAATGTGAAATACAAGGGCGGACAAAAGTCTCTATTAATTCAAAATTACCATCACCCTTGCTTGCAATTACAGGACCCCCGCTACCCCGTAGCCTTGTCACTACATACGGAGCAGCAATCGATGGCAATACGCAGTACGCAGTTGCCGCAGGTAGGTGGTCAATCAGAAGGCATTGACCACTAGCCAGCCGCTAGTCAAGATTGGCTGCTCATCAAATTTGCTCACCGAAGGTCATCGACAAAGCCACGGACGCTGACAGGTGGTGGATGACCGTTGGCTCTTCCTTGCGTAGGTGGACGTACGCCCGGTCAAATTTAACGGGAGAGTTTGGTCATTGTGATACAAAAAAAAGACTTTCATTATGTTATAATTATTTAATATTGTTAAAGGGACAGGTCCACTTTTACAAAACTTCTGATCAGCTTTCAGTTGACGGATGGGGATCAATGTAACACGCAAAAAAAATCAGATCGAACAGCCCTCTAATTTGGATTCTACTAATAAAAAACGAATGCGTCCCTCCATTTAAACTATATATCGGTCAATAAAGGAGTTCAACTGATTAAGCATAATATTACAACAATATTGTACTAATTCTCGTAAAGGTATTGTGAAGCCGACATTTGTTAACGTATGTCACGGAAAAAGATCTAAAAAATAAAGAATATATAATTACATGTAGTCAGTTTAAGCGATGTTTGGGTATTTTCTTGTTAAACGCTCACACATTAGTACTTATGCGCGAGTCACGTAGCTAGCGCGGGTCACGTAGGGGTCATACATACCAATCTGGCACTCCGTGAAATCTGTGTACGAACTTACTCACCGGCCGAAAATACGTATGTACCCATTGAACCGTCGTCCAACAATTTAATCAGTTTTAGGTCTATAACTCCACGAAAAAGAGATCTCAAGCCCTAATTTTTTTTCAGGCATGCTATTAAATGACATTTCCTTTCATATAAGACAATAACCTCGCAACTTTTGAATTTTGGCTTGCAAAAGAGGATCTATCCCTTTAAAGCCGCGTACGGTTGGTGGTTCGAATTCTAAGCAAGAGAAAACAAAACCCGATAACTCGAATCTTATTAAAAACAATTTAAGTGATATACTGTGTGCGCTTATCATATGTACTATTACCATGGTTGTGGTTTGAATATATACTACGTTGCATCGTCAGACAAGTGTTCATCACATCTAATGGGATCTATCAACTCACTTTGTTGACATGTGCGAACAACTTTGGGTTGATAAAATGAAATCAGATATGTCGACTGAGGGATGCAAAAACATTAATGTAATATGATCAAGTAATGATACAAAATACAACGTTATTATTTGCGAACTCTCTTTGAACACGGTTGAAAGTATCCCAGAAGGAGACCGGGAGACTAGGCACTACTAATTATCATTATCAAAACACGTGAACCATTTCAATTCTTGATAAGTCGATTGGTATTGTGGTTCACACCAATCATGTATGCCATGTGTTTATGTTACGACAATTCGCAAAGTCTCAATACTTAATAACATGTTCATATCTACTAGAGATGAGGAAAACATAATTATGACATGTAGCCTAAGTTTAGTCCTGAGTGAAAATAATAATAATATATCGTATTTATATAGCGCCTAATGCAGAACAGCCTATAATCGCTTATTATTATCCCTGGTCATGTGGTACAGTTCAGACCCGCACAATGATGCACACATTCTCAACTCCCCGGGGAGCATACTAGCCGTGTGCAACCATATAGATGCACCAAGCTAATTTTCACTAGACCAGGTACCCAGTTATACACCTGGGTAGAGAGCAGCAATTGTGGATTGATTGTCTTGCTGAAGGACAAACGCGTTGGGCTGGGTTCGAACTCGGGATCTCACGATCAGAAAGCGCGCGCTCTACCAATCTTGCCACACCGCTTCCACATATTACCAGTTATTGACTAGTTTATGTCTTTTTACCCCAGGATATAGCTGAGCCACTGAGGATAATTCGAGTCTGAGAGTGTGATACTATGCCTGTAGTTCACAAAGTAGGTTTATGTAAAAAATGGTTTATAATAAAATTAAAAAAACCATGATAGTGAATCTATGGTTTGAACTATATTCACCGTCCGGGAACATTGACGTTAATTTGGTGTATTTGATTTAGAAAATGTGCATAGATTCAGCATTTTAAAAAGGAATATTAAATACTCTTTCTTTATTAATTTACAAACTTGGTGTATTTGATTAGAAAATGTATATAGATTCAGCATTTCAAAAAAGAATATTATACACTCTTTATTCATTAATTTGCAAAAAGTGCTGCATATAGTTCTAAACTATGGTTAAAACCACAGAGTACATGTTTCATTCCATTATTTATCTAACATACGGTAGAATTTTAAATAAATGTTCACATCAAGCCACGAGTATTAATATGAGACGAATATGAGTACGAAAAAAACATGCGATATATATTTATGTAATTAATTTATACGTTTATAGCCTCCACGTATGTTGATATAAGATGAATAGGAGTATGAATAAACATGCGAGAAGTATATGCAGAGCTAAGTTTCAAATAGCGCTCAATCCACTTTTTCATCTTTGGAGAAAAACAGGTTTCGTTACTCAACTCTGTACACATGCCTGTGGAAATATGAACATGGAACGTTCCATTATTTTGATTTTGCTTGTGTAGTTAGTTCTAAAATTTGGATTTCTAGATAATAGCTTATAGATAGTAGCTTATTTATGTACGGCAACCGTTAACTCATTTGTTAATGAAAAGTGGATTTAACGCCTTTTAGGAACTAAGCGTTTCATATAAACGGCATCGCGCTGGCAGTGCACGGTACACCGGCCGGGGTCACGGCTCCCCGTACGGTCGGGGTGCGCTAACACCGTGGGCCAATCATTATTAACTAGCGTCTTCCCGGGGATCGAATTCCAAATGAGGTGTGAAATTCGACACTTCATGGCGCTCTAAAGACACCATATACAAACCTAGATGAAAATGAAAATCCAGCACGATGAAAACCCTTTCTCGCCTATTATTACTTGGTCCCTGCCCGCGCCAGCTGGGTGCATCTTTGTTTGAGCAAAAGTGTTTCTGCAAATATAATACACTTTGCTATGGCTTTCCACCTGTTGAATAACGATATATTGAGCGAATGTGTTTATAGGTACGCTTGTCTAGTCGATTAAAAGCGTTCACATTGTGTTTCAGACTTACCCTTGTTCAGAGAAAATGGTTAGCCGTTATTTTTTCTTTCTAAAAACAACTTTTTGTTTTTGTATACGAGTGTAATGTACTGTTGATCTTCTATATCTTCATACAATCATGGTCGGGTGCATACACATTCAAACAAACACAAACGCATGCACGCATACACACGTACATCGTTCATATGCCACACAAACACGCGACAAAACACACACACACATACACACGTATACACGAACTGGAAAGCACACAAACAGACGCGCACATCCACACATACTTACACACACACACACACACACACACACACGCACACACACACATACGCATACACGCACACACATATATACACACACACGCACAAACGCACACATACACACACGCGCGCACACATACACACAAACACACACACACGTATCCAGATATACAAGTCCATCGCATAAATAGGTTAATGATGGCGGTGTGAAAATAAATCCGGCAGTCTAAATACGTGAAGATTGTTTAAATATGTCGACAGCGCTCGGATTATCTATTCTATATATGCCTTTCGACCTATCGAGTATTCACACGTGATCAGAATAATGAGAATAGTCCAAATATACCGTGCCGGAAAGAACACACTCATCCACAGTGTGAACACATTGTGTTTCACAGTGTGGACCACAATGTTAAATTCGAGCGTTTTCACGGTGTGAAAACCAACTCACACTGTTTGTTCACAGGTGTGGTCACAGTGTGTTTACAGTGTGAGTTGGTTTTCACACTGTATAAACGCACGAATTTAACATTGTGGTCCACACTGTGAAACACAGTGTGTTCACACTGTGGATGAGTGTGTTCTTTCCGACAGGGATCACATTTAAGGGATCCAGTAACTTTGTTGACATGGGAACATAATTATATGAAGAACGGTTGATAAAATGGGTATGTTTGTGATCTGATATGTCCATCTCAGTAATGTATGAAAATTCCATGGACGAAAATGCAAAGTGATGTTTACTAACTCATTGCACTTACTTTGTACACAGTTTTATTATCCAGTGGATAATTAAAACTCCGAACACTTTCTAACGAAAGGTCAATGCGGAAAACCGAAACTTGTTCCATGCTTCTATTGAAAATACGACTACAACCAGGTATGAAAGAACCAGTAGATATCACGTGGAATAATTTTGCCTCAAAAATCTCCCTCCCACACTGTTAAAACGATGTGTAAAAATGGTTGTTAAATCTGTTTATACAACTTTAGGTGTAGCATGAATAGTTGTAGAAAGAAGGGTTGTGTAAAGCGACCATTTTTCAAGCGCTGTTGAAAAGTGTTAAATCACGTGATAGTTTCGACCGCGAAATCACCGCGACAAAACCCCTTTTGTCCACCAGCAGCCAAGCGAACCGAGTTAGCGCAGTCAGACGTGTTAGACTTATAACCCAAAGACCCCCGGTTCGATTCCGACCTTGCCGCTTTTTAGTACATAGTTACAATCCTTTTTGTATTTGCTATTTCAACAACAGGGTTGTTGAAAGAAATTTATTCTAAACAACAGTTGTTGACAAAATTAAAACAACAGTTGTGTAAACTTTAAACAACTGGGGTTGTTGAATGTTTTCAACAACAGTTGGATGGTTCATATGTTAAACAGCGTTTGTTAAAAATGTTCAACAAGTTGTTGAATTTGTTTACACAGCGTTTTAACAGTGCATAGTAATCGATTCTACAGTATACTTGACATTGTCAATGTTCATTAATAGTATACAAATTTCAGACATTTCTTTCAAAAACCATCAGTTTGAATGTGTTGTTATTTTGATAACACACTGTTAAATGAAAATTGATATCTGTTTTTCTTTGATGTGTTATTGTTTTAGCATTCATTTCCGATCCGTTTATTGGTATTACACACATCTATGTTTCTTCTTATATAAATTATAGCACTATACTAGACTTGCGTGTCTCACGGCCTTACTGAAAAGTAGCTTTTTAGCTGATTTAACATTTAAACGTGAAAAATACATGCAAAAAAAGAAAAATACGCCTGCACAATCATCCCTAGAGACACGTACTAGACATAGACCGTGAGCATCTAGCTACAGGTAGGCCGATTGCATATTCATTTTAGGACATACTCTATTATTACCTTCAATTTAAACGACAAATCTCGTTCGTCAAATTCGTAAGGAAAGGTTATATTATGCACTGATAAAATAAGGGATTTTTCCCGTCTGTGCCCCAAGCGGTCTGTTTTAACCAACAGAGGACCGAATTAGATCGAAATCATTGTACTTGACACACGCTGAAACAAAGCAAATCCATCCTTGTCTGCATAATACATTGACATTAAGAACAGTTCAAAGACACAGCGTCATGTTCTCCTAGTCATATAGCAGGCTGAATGTTTGATTTGAAATTTGCATTTTACTAAATTGTTGTATTTTGTTCTGGTTGGAAGGAGGGGGGGGGGGGGGGGGGTGGGGAGGCTTACAGTCCCCTTAGACTATTTGTAAAGAAACCATGACATTATTGCAATTTGTTATAAATCACATTCTCATTCCCATATGGTGTCGAATGAAATTCAAATTCAAATTCAAATGTATTGCTCACAGGTATTATACCTGGTGGGTCTCGTATTTACTTTATCATTTTCTATTGGGATTGCACAATCAAGGAGGGAACTGGTCAAGGTAAAGTGCTCATTTTAATGAAGTCGAATAGTTATTTACAATATAACAGATGTACTTACCATCATGGTGGCTTAGCGGTTAGAGTGTCCACCTCATGCACGGGAGGTCCCGGGTTCGAACCCAGAGCGGGTCATACCAAAGACTTTAAAATTGGTACATTCTGCCAGGCGCTCGGTATAGAATGGAAAAGGGAAAGTTAATCACACGAGTTACTATAGAGGTCTAACCCCTTTCTGTAGCGTTTCCTACACTTAGTAGACGTGTGGCCTAGGGCTAATGAATCATAGATATAGGGGCCGCCTAATGTGCCAACATTGGCACGGGAAAGACTTTAAAACTTTAAAACTTGTTTAACTTACCATGCTGCGTTAATCCAAAACAGTTAACGTCTACCTGCAGCAAAAGAACAAACGAACACAACATTATATTTAGTGGCAATTATAAGTCATTCCTGATGTTGTCTGAATTGAAAGGGATCTAGTAACTTTGCTGTCATGTGCAGAAAGTGATGAATGGTAGGTATAATGTGTAGTGTGATTTGATATGTCCTCTTAGTATTGTGTGAAAATTTAACGTTAAAGGGATAGTTGAGTTCTAGTAAGGAGAGTACACTTTGGGGGAAACTGAATTTTAGTAACCAAAACATGCATCATTACATTACAAACTAATAGTTATAACTAGAAAGGAACACAAAATTACAAATGACGTAGTAAAGATCATGTTATCATTCAAAAAGAGCAGTTAAAACGTAAGAGGGCGCTCTATAAACACTCATCGGTTTCAATCATTTTGAATAAAATATTGTGCATGTGATGCTTTGTTGAAATAGTGATTAGATAGAGAAATAACCAACAACTATTTAAATACCTATTTTTTAACTTTTTGAAAAGAGGAAGCATTTTTTTGAATTTTTAACGGCTGGTTCAAAATTCTCTAATAAACCTGGGGCCCCAGGTTTATTACAAATTATTTAAATATTATGCTCTTTCAAATTCTACACTCAGTTTTTCATTACCTCACAAAAAAAAAGTAGTCTAGCGCCCTCTCTACCAAAACTCAACTATCCCTTTAAATGAATGTTATGTGGCAGATAAAATAGCTAAAATGCAAAGTGATATTTGCTGCTACATTGCACTGACTTTGTGCACAGCTAAGACTATCCAGTGGAAAGTTAACAATTATCGACACTTCAATCGTAAATATGTCTTTTTTACGACAGGGAAATTCTGAAAACCAAAACATTTTCCATGCTCCTATTGGTAATTACGATACAACAAGGTATGAGAGAACCGCTACATTTCTAATGCAGTTTTGTGGATTTGGACAATGTTACTAGATACCTTTAAAAGAAATACTATCGATCAGGCTAAACATGTGCTAAAGTACATTCTTATCAATTGGTGTAAACTTGTCAGAGCATTTTAAAGAGATACATTTACCAACTCTATCAATAACTTTCTCGGAATAAAGGCGAGCGAGGGGGACGATTGGTATATGGGTAACAGGAAACAAAAAAACGCGTACTGTGTCGAGCAAAAAGACGCTGAGGAACACCAAAAATAGGCGACGTAAATTGAATCAAACACGCCAAGTCCCATCAGAGTGCGAAAGTAGAAGGAAACGGAGACGGCATGAGCTAGTTAAAGCGCTATCACATGATCCGCACGAAGCCCTCCAAATGGACGAGTTAACCACTTTGATGACGTCACGAGGGGTGTAAGATATGGCCACGCATGGCTCTGGGTTTTCGCGTTCCTTTTTGTTTTGTTTCGTCTGTGCACCGAATGCAGTGATCACTTTAGACCCGGGAATCAATATGGATAGGGTGGATCGCAGGCTCCGTGTCATTCTATAACTACTTTCCACTTCACTCTATACCCTGCGCTATAATACCCGCAGGCTACTCTTGCCCGGGACCAAGGGTCGTAGCTAAGGGGACAACAGGGGCAGTGCCCCCCCCCCCCCCCCCTTACCCTTTCAATTATAGGATTCAATAAATAATCCAATATAATATAATATATTAAAAAAAACATGTTTACCACCACAAGTAATACAGTTCTAGTGGTGGTGATAAACATGTATTTACAACAATAATAACAATTTATAGTAATACTTATAAACGTAACAACCATAATATTAGTATACAAATGATGCACAGGTTGGATCGGTAAGAATTGGATGCACGAGTTTAACTTTAACTTTGGTTTTAGACCATTTCCAAAGTTAAAAGAGTGAAGACAATTCTTACCGATCCACGAAGGTTACGATCCACGAAATATGCCTGTGCAGCATTTGTTTTTATAAAATGGGCGCAAACAAATGCGAAAATCAAACTTAAGTGAGCCATGCATCAGTAAAATGCATCAGTAAAATGCATAAGTAAAATGCATCAGTAAAAACTTGTACACGCTTATTGACCAATCAGAATGCAGGGATTCTTCTACCCACTTTATAATATTATATTATTGGTACTAATAATAATTATTGAAAATAGTACTAAATATAATATTATTATAGTTAAAATAGAATAACAAACAGATGTTCTTTCAATTTGATGGTTCCATCCCTTTTTGGAGAAAAAAAAAAACAAGACAAATAACATCTTTCTAACTCTTGGTTTCAGAATGCTCCGTCAGAGGTTTTTTTTTAACCCAGAGCTTTCTCCTTCTTTTGTCCCCGATTGAACGAACCCTGACTACTCATATACGTCATTGAAGGCATTCTGCTATACCGGGTCTTCCAGAAACATCCTGTGTTTTAGTTTCTTTGCTCTCTTTTTTGCAACTTTTTAGTGTGTTTTAGTACGTTTCTCGCTACTTCGTGCGCTTAGTTTCGTCTATTGTCTAGTTAGTAGTGCGCTCGTTACTTTATTTAGTGCACCTGATTTAAGATGAAGGTGCAACAGAGGCGCATTTTTGCCATAACATTGATAGTCCTTTACAAACAATAGAGGGCAACCAGGTGGTGTAGCTAGGGGACACGGGGGGGGGGGGGGGTGGGGGGTTAGGGGCACGTTTCCCCCAAATAATTTTACAAAACAATGAAATAAACAATAAAGGGAAAATCGAAAAAAAGGTGTGCCCCAAATCATATGCGTGTCCCCAAATCAGTGCGAGTCCCCCAATCAGTGCGACCATGCTCCTCCACTGGGTAAAAACAATTGTCATCAACTCTGCCAGTTATTCATCTCCCTTAGTAGTTTGTATCATAGTTGTTCGATTATACTTGGTCAATTAAGATTTTCGTTACTCTATACGTTATTTGCTATAATTATTTTCTGTTCTTAATGTTGTTTGTTGTATATAAATGGCAACACAGCCCGCGTTTCTTAGCTCGTTTGTGTATATGTTTGTTTTGTTTAATCATAGTTCAATTCTTTGTTATCATCAATGACACACATTTAATGTCGTGCTCTATAAAATGATGAAGTTTGTATGGTAGAACGTAGACAGAAAAACTAAATATGCACGTTTACTATTTTTCCATGAAATAAAAGGGCACAAGTCAACATAATTATCCAGAATTTGGAGCGATCAAACAGGACTGTAGCACCAGACACTCTTACCCCTTCCTTACCCATCTCCTAACTCACTTTCCTGACCTTCTTCCGGTTACTCAGTTTGTGTGTATGAATGA
Organism: Echinarachnius parma; assembly: GCA_037951105.1. Classification (NCBI taxonomy): domain Eukaryota; kingdom Metazoa; phylum Echinodermata; class Echinoidea; order Clypeasteroida; family Echinarachniidae; genus Echinarachnius; species Echinarachnius parma. The sequence continues at coordinate 59,112 of JBAMJV010010516.1, read as the reverse complement.
TTAGTTTATTTCTTCCATTCTGTGTTATTTACAATGTTATTGGTTTAATATATACCATTTTTTCTAGGAGCAGTTTGTTACTGTCAAAAACAATTTAAAACACGTATTTGTTTTCAATCAAAGGAAATGACAAGAGGCAACATAGTTATACAGAGTTTAGAGAAATAACAGAGGTTGCACCAAACACTCACACCCCTTTTCATGATCCTACCATGCCTATCTCAATACCTTGACATTATTACAGTTTACTAGTTTGTGTGTGTTTGTTTTGTTTATTCCCTCCATTATATTTTATCAACAGTGATATACGATATAACTTTCGTGCTCTATAGAGTACCGAAGTGTGACGTCAGAGCTATTCATTGCCATGGGTGATGGTTCTACACAATGTCAGGCAAGTAATGAATTGGTGATCTAGCGGTTGCTAAGAAGGCAATCGTCCGGCTCCGACCCACTACTTAATGCCAGTATGAAAGGAAAAGTTGTTTAGAACCATTACTATGCCATAACAAAAGCATGTGACGTCACTACTTCGGTACTCTATATAACCTGATGAAGTTTGTTGTAGAATGTAGACCCATAATAAAACACGTATATTCTTTTACATGAAAGCAAAGGGCACAAGTCAACATAATCACACCGAATTTGAAGCGAACGAGCAGGTAGCATCAAACACTCCTAAGCCCTTACCCCCTTCCTAACTCACTTTCTTGACCTTCTTCTAGTTACTTAGATGTGTTTGTTCAGATTATTCTTAATTAAATTATATTTTATCTTTGATGTCGTGCTCTATAGACATGATAGAAGATATATGCTAAAGAGGATGCAGCTTTTATATAAGGCTCTGCCTTTCTGCTGCATCTCTTTGCATTTTCATTGTTTATTGCACGGTTTGTGAAGTATTCCTATGTATTGTTTGTATTTTATATGTATGTTTTTATGGAAATGCTGAATAAATTGAAATTAAATTGAAATGAAGTTTGATGAAATAGTAACAAAGCAACAAAGCAACGTAATCTGCTGAATTTGAATCTATCAAACAAGTAGAATCAAACATTCCCGCCCTCATTCTCTCTCCTCCCGCAATACCCTGCCTATCCACCTACTTAGTTTGTTTGTGTGTATGTTTTGTTGATTTATTCCATTCTATGTTATCAGCAATGACTTTTACATTTAATATCGTGCTCTATAATTATAGAATGATGAAGTGTGTTGTAGAATTTAGACACAAACCGAACCATGTATACCTTGTTTCCATGAAAGGAGAGGGCAGGAGGAAACATCATCACACACAATTTGGAGCGATCAAACAAGTAGCACCAAACTACCCACACCATCGTCCTTCAACCATGTCTACCTCTACTACCATAATATCGTATGACCTTCTTCGAGGTACTAGGGTTTTCTGTGTTTGTTTTATATGTGATTTATTTCTGTGATTTATTTCTTCCATTCCGATTCATCACCAACATGAGCAATGACATAGTAATGTCGTGCTCTATAAATGAACTTGATGAAGTTTGCGTAGAATGTAGACACAAACAAAATCACGTATAACGTTTCGTCCGCGATAGAAAAGGGCAAAAGGCAACATACTTACACTGAATTTGGAGCGATACAACAAGTAGCACCAAACTACCCACATCATCGTCCTTCTACCTCTATCGTATGACCTTCTTCGAGGTACTAGGTTTGTCTGTGTTTGTTTGATTTATTTCTTCCATTCCGATTCATCTCCAACATGAGCAATGACATACACTCTTAAAAATATTGGGTAAAGCTTGGATCCATAAGTGCCCTCATTGATGGGTAAACCAAAACTGGGCATTTCTATGCCCAACTGCATAATATGTTGTCCAATTATTGCTCATTCTTACCCAAAATGAACAGTAATTGGGTAGAATGAGCAATAATTGGGCAAAATATTATGCAGTTGGGCATAGAAATGCCCAGTTTTGGTTTACCCATCAATGAGGGCACTTATGGATCCAAGCTTTACCCAATATTTCTAAGAGTGTAGTAATGTGGCGCTCTATAAATGAACTTGATGAAGTTTGCGTATAATGTAGACACAGACCAAATCACGTATAACATTTTATCCATGGAACAAAAGGGAACGAGGCAACATCATTAAACTTTATTTGGAGCGATCAAACAAGTAGCACCAAACTACCCACACCATCGCCCTTCTACCTCTACTACCATAATATCTTATGACCTTCTTCGAGGTACTATGTTTTTCTACGTTTGTTTGATTTATTTCTTCCATTCCGATTCATCTCCAGCATAAGCAATGACATAGTAATGTGGCGCTCTATAACTGAACTTGATGATGTTTGCATACAATGTAAATACAAACCAAATCACATATGTTTTGTCCATTTAATAAAAAGGAACGAGGCAACATACTTAAACTTTATTTGGAGCGATCAAACAAGTATCATCAAGCACTCTCACTCTCTCCTTTACCGCAGTATATTGACCTTATTACAGGACTGTACTTATTTTGTTCTTGCGTTTGTTTAAGGTATTTCTTCCATTACGTTTTATCAACATTGGCATAAGTTAAATACTACCACTAGTTCGTGCACTAGAGGATGTTTATTGTATACTCTAGATACAAACTAAACATGTATGTTTTTTTCTTCCATGAGAGAATGGGAACGTGGCAACATAATAATCCAGACAAGAAGTACCAACCACTCACACCATTTTCATCCTCCTACCTCAATATAATGACCTTCTTATGACCTTAGTTTAATTTGTTTATTACTTCCAGTCTGTTTTATCAACAGTGATATACGTTAAATTACAGTTACAAGTGAAGTGTGTTGATGACAAATACAATTTAAAGACACGTATGAAAGAAAATGACAAGAGGCAAAAGGATTATCCAGAATTTGGAGCAATCAAACAATTAGCATCAAACACTCCCAAACAATTCTTGATCTTGTAATATATATATACAAGCAAACATAACACGTATAATTCGTTTTTCCATGAACAAAATAGGCACGAGGCACAGTTGGAGGGATAAAATAGGTAGCATCAAACACTCCTACACCCTTACCCCCTTCTAGCTACCTTAATATCTTGACCTTACAGGAGCCGCGAAACCGGGGGGGGGGGGGGCAAAAAACTTAAAACAAAGAAATACATAAGCATAAGATAACAATTATTATAACAATTAAAATGTGGTCAGCCCCCCCCCTCTACTTTCAAAACCTTTCCGCGGCCCCTGCTTATTCCATTTACTTAGTTTAGTTAATTTGTTCCTTCAATTGTAATTGTTTCAACAGTGCCACACATTTAATTTCGTGCTCTATATAGAATGGTGAAGATTGTTGTATAATGTAGACACAAACGAAAAGACGTAGATTTTGTTCCATGAAAGATGGGGCACGAGGCAACATAATTGGAACGATTAAACAGGTAGCATGAAGCATTTCGATCCCCTTACCCCACGCCTAGCCACGTACTTCCACTGCCTCCTCCTTACCCCCACTACTACCCTCTTCCCCACTGCCTCCACCTTACCCCCATTCCTACCCTCTTGCCCCATATTCCACCCCATAATAGGCCCATTCCTTCCCCTTAACCCCCACTCCTACCCTTTTACCCCCACTCCGATCCAACGCTATTAATACCCCATTCCTACCCTATTACTCTCCACCAACCACTCCTAACCCCTTACCCCAACTACCACCCTTCACCCCTACTCCTACGCAATTACCTCCTCGTCCACCACTTAACCCCCACTCCTACCCCTAACTCCCTTTCCCTACCCCCTTACCAATTTCTTATACCACCGTTTCCCATCTTCTACTCCCTTTACCTAACTCCTAACCACTTACCCCCTTACTCCTTTTCCTACCCCGTTGACGGTCTTGACCCTTTTACAGGTAGTAAGTGGGCCACGTTAAGAGAAGGTTGACCTCCATATACGCCCAACTCAAACGCGCTCAGGAAATTCAATGTTGACCAACGGATGGACTGGAAAGACTACAGAATGATGTTCTCTAATGTCCTAGTCTTTTTACAAGTCACCCGATAATAATGTGGTGTCACTGTTGTATTGATGGTAAAAGTGATCCATTAACTTTGTATAATGTCAGCTAATATCACTTCGAGCTTCCCCACTTCTCTTGTACGTTGTTGGTTGGCTTATGGTAACAAAATAATGAAATGTGTTTTGATTTTTCAAATGTATCCAAAAGTATGGATGTACTTAAGACTTAATTCAAGAGCACCTATAGGCGAGGTCCGACCGTAGTCAAGAGTATCTTAATTCGGATACTCAATCGTCTATAGTGTCCGAATTCGGATACTTCACGCGAATGATCGAGATCAAATTATACATTGATTTTCTCTGCTTCACTAGTAGGTAAACTTTATACCTTTTCTATGAAATTCTACCATGTTATTCTCAAGAATATTACAATGACATTGGTAGATGATTGAAGTATCAAACATTGATTTGGGGAAAATATAAAGTTAATGGATCATTTTAAAAAGTGGTTTGGATTCAAAATAAGACGCGGTATGCCATCTTGCGACCGCCTCGCGCACGGTGCGAAATACATACTGGTTGAGTTTTATGTAGTGAGCATAAGCTAGACTATAGTTACGAATTTACGGACCGTTCTCTACATCGCCAGTCATGACAATTTTGACATACTTTAATCATTATGTAGAGAGCAGTGCCTCGCAAAATAAATGTCAAGTCATTCTCTTTATAAATTATATAGGTATAGTCTGTATTATAGCAATACGATATCATCCAGAACAGAAAGAGGAAATGGGTGGCACACAGCATCAGACATAACAATTTGCTCAGACTGGTACTGGAAGGAAGAATACCAGGAAAGAGATCAAGAGGAAGGAAACGCATCATGATGTTGGATTCTGTTACGAATGGCCCATATGGAGACTTCAAAAGAAGAGCCATGAGAAGAGAGGTGTGATGGTGATAAGGACCTGCTCCTGAGCAGAATCACCAGAAGAAGATTCTAATTTTCAAAACACTTCTAACATTGGTGTATGCTTCTGATTTATGTATCACTGTATAATATCTGCGAAAAGGCGCTCAGGAAATTCAATATTTACAAACGGATGGACTAGCAAGACTACGTCGTAATGACGCGCGGTGTTATCATAGATTTCCTTTTCTCATGCTTCCCTATATATATACATAATCACATTTATTGTTATACATTGTTTCATTGTGCAAAACAAATGACAATATATCTTCGGTATTGGCCACCGTTATGTTATATCCATTTTATATACAGTAGCTGCATTCGTCTAGCCGTCAAGGTTGAGAGCAACACACGATATGATGGTGTGAATATTGCTTCGAAATAACCCATTTCAATCAATTTATCACTTTCACTTAAATCATGTTCGCAAATGGCAATAAACATAGGAACAAACATCATAATGTATAAATATTGATATCATGTTATTTTTAAGCACTGGCTGAGGTTTATTGAAATGTGCATTTCTTAGAGAAAGTTGCAAACACATCATGTCCATAATATATGAAGAACTTTATTCAAAAAGGAGCTCATGACAATCAATTATTTAAACTTTGGGGAAAAGTAGGTTTCTTTGTCCAACTTTGTACATGCCTGTGGGAATAGAAAAAAAAGGAACGTTCCATATTTTGATTTGGATTGTGTAATTTGTCCTGAAATTTTGATTTCTAGATAGCGATGTAGCTTATAAATGTAGTGATAACGTTAACACAATTGTAATGAATTTGGATTTAGCGCCTTTTAGAACTAAGCTCTTCTTATCATGCTTTAATGATACTTCCCTCTTTAAATGCCATTCGGTGTCAGATAAAAAAAAAGTTCGTCATCTTGTAATATGACAATGTTTTTTCTTTCACTTCAGTTTAATTGATTTGAATAAAAAAAGATAAACAAATTAAACATTACTAGGCAAGTCTTAATTATTGAAATACATTGTGTTTGCTTGAGCATGCGCAAAGTGTCGTGTAACTGTCGAAATAATATGGTTTGATGAAGAGCGAACACACATAGTAGAGGACAAGTCATTGCCTAGGACATTCACATATCGTTAACAAACGAACAACCCTGGACACGTTTTTTTACCTTTTCTTTTCTGACATTATTATTATTTGTACAGAAGAAATAAACGTACCAAAGCAGAAAAGAATTCAACCTATACGACATAATGCGATTAGAACAATACAAAATACACACAGTGTAATGCACGTTCAAGTTGTATATCGTTTGATAACTTATAGAGGAGGGGGGGCATAGCCGCAGCACAACACTAATTATAAAGGGGAGGAACGCGCATTCGCATGCCATCACTCTTGCCTCTGCCACCATGTTGTTGTGTATTGTTTAGGCAAGGTAAGGAGGGGGGGGGGGGGGGGGGGGGTTGGCAGACGCCCCCCAACCGCTCCCTGGTGGCTACTCCACTCTACGTACACCTGTGTATTATTTTACCTAAAGATCCATTTCTCGTTCCTCTTCGTCTCGAGACGTTTCTCGAAATTCGAAAAACAATTTTGATCGATAACTTCGATCGCACTTCAACGGATGGCCGATCGAATGACGCCGTTTTTTATTTTTTATTTTTTTACTTAGGTGATGGATTTTAATCCGCGACCACTCATCTCAACTTACAGATGCACACGCCACTGATTTCAATTTCTAGATAGATTATACGGAGTCGGTAGTGGGGCTGTCGATCAGACGTGCCGCTACAGCATTATAACTTGATAAAATCGAAGGTGCATCACTGAGTGCACATATTAGTGCCCTATGCACTTGGTTTCACATACAGGACAAATTCAAAACAAACACACACACACACACACAACAAACAAACACGCGCGCAAAGGAACGACTGAACAAACAACAAACATACATACATTCAGACGACCGGACAACATGGATAATTGTATGGTAAGCCATGCCATTACAGTCTTCATACACGTATAGTTGAATATGAATAAATACATCCGTTTATGTTGTAAATACGTAGAGCACACATATCAATGTGTATGCCAGCATCGATAGTTATCCCTGGATGCAGATTGAGGAGGCCATCTGTTGAGGAACTACTGCACGCCATGTTTGTACTATAAACCAATAAATGTTGGTAAGTACGTACATCTCATGTGTTACACTAGGTTCATATGCACATTGACAAAACGCACACGCATCAGCAAAAATGGTCTGTTTGTAGATTCAGCTATTTACAACATTGTAAACACGGTATACATCATCTACAGTAATTTGTATCGATGGTATAGCACCCCAGTTGTTCACACATGCCATGTAGTTTGGGCCGCAGGCTGAATGGTGGCGCCCCTAATTGTTCATTACAAGACGGGTCAGATATATTTTGTTCAAAGTATTGTTTTAGCTAACACGAATCAGGCGAATTGACCGTCCCAGATTAGGTACCTAAATATATTACGAGCACGTATTACAGCCACTTTGCCGAGAGGAATTTCTGTATTAAGCAAAGCGCCATGTCTTTAACTGTAAAGGGATCTAGTAGCTTACTTGACAAAAAGTGATGAGTGATTAATAAAATGTGTATATGTCCACAAAATAATGTGTGAGAATTTCACGTTAATTGGATGTTTTTTTGGCTGAGATATGAGCAAAAATGCAAAATGATATCCACTATTAAACTCATTGTACTTACTTTGTACACGGCATGAAACTATTTCGTAGAGAATTTCATATCTGAACACTTTAAACGTAAATATCTTTAAACGAAATGAAAATTTGAAAAAACCGAAGCCTGTCACGTGCTTTTATTGTTAATATGAATATGATAACGTATGAGAGAACCACTAGAGTTCCAAGTAAGTTTTGATGATTAGGACAATCATTATGTTACTAAGTCCCTTTAAAGGTAGCCTATGTCGGATTCCTACCAAAAACGCGCGGTACCATCTTGCGAACGCACTGCGCACTGCGGGTAATACAGACCATTCTGGGTCGGTGCAAAGACGTTTAATTCTATAGTCTTTAGTAGTATGCCCAGTGCGCAAGACGCTCGCATGATGGCACCAGTCGTCAGATTAACTCAATCCGCACTTCCTTAATCAAATAGATATAAAACAATTCCTGGCATTTCACTTTTGAAATGAATCGTGCACTTTATCCTTATGGTACAGGTTACCTTTAAATTCCCCCGTCTACTTTACTTTGAAAGAGAAAATAATGAATCATGATACATGATTGTATTAATATCGTGAGTATAATCAACATTCCAACATAAAAGTACAACAATATTATCGATAACAAGATAAAGGTTGGCCAAATGCATCACTGGTGCCAGTCGTATGTCCGTCGTTAAACATGATGCGCATGTAATGTACACAGGCGCATGCATGAAAGGGCTGTGGCACATGAGCTTACATAATCATATCATGTAATATGACTTGTATATGGCTCGATGTGTACGAGGAGGGAGTCTAAACGTGTATTCCTCCTACTTTATCATGATTATTTAGTTCAAAGTATGTTTTAATAACGCACGTTTTTAGACATGATCAGCATGTTTTGTAAGCGCCATTTTATGACGATGAAATGAAGAAGTGAATTCGCGTGGCCCTCCCCAGGCCTGCGCCCCCCCCCCCCCCCCCCCCCCCCCGCCGTCGCTACGACAGTCACTGTGTGTAGGCGGTTCATCAACCTCTGTGTCTATGGGCAAGTATTTATTATCATATCTACGAATCAAACTTATATTTCCTTTGTCTAACCAAATTGACATCAAACGGAACAGGCTGACTAGAGACATTTTCCGGTATCATGACAAAACAAATATGACTCCGATCCGAAAAATCGATCAGTCAAGCGATTTATTTATTTATTATGATTGTCATCGATGAATTACGTCTTGATTTCGTTCGATCTCTACATCGTTGACAGCAAAAAGACGACCATGCTTTGTTATTCAAATAGTGAAATTCCTGGAAGATGATATTGAATCAATACAACGAGTCACAATCACTCGGATCAAAATTATTTCGGTCTAGCGATATATATATATATATTTTTGTGTATAGCCTCTTATTTTTCATGTTATAATATTATAATCTCATATTTGTTTACCCATGCCGTCCTGTTGCTATAAAACGAGTGAAAATGATGATATTTTGTTTTACTAGAATCGAGGCAAAGATCTAAACAAATGCATACAGTTGTTGATTTATTTTTCATATTACAAGTATGTCCCCAATGAATCAACACTTAAAGAGAACCACCACCAAAACATATTATCCTTATAAATGAAATGTAATACTTTTAGAAGTCCATTCCACCAACAATCGTCTATACTATCCGAATGTGGATACTTCAATCACGCGAACGATAGGATAGCATCATACATTGAACTCTTCTGTTTTAACTTGGTAATCATTATTCATTATTCTGACTTATAAGATGCTCAAGAATCGTACATTTATCAATATTATTTTTGGGGAAAAATGAAAATGTAATGGACCTTTAACACGTCTAGATAACAGAAACATGTTGATTGAAGCTCGCTCAGTTCAGGAATGCGTAAACAATCATATTATATTCGTGGATGAATAACATCACGAGTATATTTCACGAACAAAATAAGCTTAATAATAAAGCCTAGAAACTTGAGGTAGTGAAGCAAAATATGTGTTGACATTTGCTTGTTTTTACATAATTATGATGAAGCTGATATGAAAATCGCTATAAAGACACTTTCCATGCAATTGATTCAATAATTATTGTAAGTGCAATACAAAGCTACGTAACGCGTTACAAATCCAACATTTCATATGCAATCGAAACAAACAATATCAATCAATCAAATGTTATATTCCCGGCATGTGCACAAAGTCGTATACAGAATTTGATAAACGTGCCTCTGTTCAAAGTTAAGAAATTGAATTTAGTGCCTTTTGGAATTAAGCTCTCTATGTATGTTTGAATGAGGTTATGAATGTCCATCAATATTAGATGACGCAATAACATTATATACATCAATCGTTCCAAGTTGGTATTCCGATCGTGATACAAAGTCTGACAAATATTGATTAGTGTTTTTTTCTTCTCTGAAGTTGAGAAAGTGGATATAGCTCTTTTGGGGTTTAAAGGGGACCACCGGGCAAATAACAACACATTACTACATGTTTTGGTACTGTTTTGTGATATCAAATAGATACCTAACATTTTACAAAGGGTTGAGTAATTCATAAACAAAGCAATTCATTTCCACCACTTACGGAACCACTACTATTTCCTGGTTCCTGGTTTGCGAGTGCGCCAATTCTACTCACGCGTACGTTTGTAGGCAATATAATTCCAATCGATTCGCTTGCTGCACCCGCGGTAGTCTACAAATAAAAAAATAAACCATTCCAAGTTTATATCCCGATCGTTACAAAGTCCGACAAATATTGATAAGTGTGCTTATCTCTGAAGTTGAGAAAGTGGATATAGTGCCTTTTGAATTAACGATATCCATAACATGTTTGTCCAGATCGTCGGGTGAGAGTGAGAAGGGCATTAATTCAAATTTTTGCTAATTGAGTTACGAATAACATCTTGAAGGTCAGAGCCTCTACGTGATGCGACACTTCCAGATAATAATGATGTCTAATTTGGGGAATATCAAAACAATATTAAAAAGAGGTTTTCTTTTTGTCATGGCTTTCAAACTTTAAAAACGATTATATCCGAAATACAAAACATGACTAAACGTCCTTCTGTCTCTCAACCGACGAATTTAGTCTTCGATTGTCTTCCAATAACCATCTCGAGCACTTGATAGACGCAAAGTAGAGACATTAAGATTACATTATGTTGGTTTGTAATCATCGAACCTACTTGCAAGCCTTGACCTTTTACATTTCATGATTAATGTTTATAATGATTGTGTTTTGTTATTGTCTGTCTGTCTGTCTGTCTACTATCTGGCTGAAGTTTATTGTCTTGAACAATTGAAACTCCCTACATGAAAATAAAACGAATGATAGCTACAAATTGATAGTCTGAATTTCAATTGTAATATATCCGTCCAAACAAAATTAATTTTGTATACTGAGCTTTTTTTCTATAAATCATTTGAATGCTCCCAAAATGAAATGAATACTAATTACGATAATTGATATGTTCAATGTTGTATTGAATATATATCTAAAGGGTTATGTTGTTTCTATCTGCTGTTTTACCACAAACATAACATCTTTAAACGTCAAACTACAAGTCATTTTGTTATCTGAGGTTAGTTTCCACAAATCATACGAATCCTCCCAAAATAAAGCGAATTCTTACGAAAAGCAATATGTTCAAGGTTTTGTTCGACAGTTCCAGATGGTTTAAATTTCATATTATTATTATTATTATTTATGTTATATACGTCGAAAGCTATTCACGTCCAACAACAAGTCATTCTGAAAACGACCACATTTCGCAAGTTGTCACATATTCGTCGATAGTAAAATGAGGTAGCAGGTTCATAATAGTACATGCCAATTTTTCTAAGTGCCATAAAGATGTTGTCATAATTGCTAGCAAACTCAAAACATATATAATTATGTTGCGCTTCTTCAAGTTGTCAAAATTGAATCGTGCGTCCTTGGCCAAAATACAAATATCGTTATTTAAACTTACGACCGGCCATGATAATAATGATAACAATACACATTACCTGTATGGACATAAGACACCTGTTTTGTGTTAGATTTTCGAAAGTATATATTGTTGTCCAAGTATCATTATTAAAGAAGAGTTCATATCTGGAAGTGCGAGCATACTCATATTCATAACGTAAACAGATTTCGGCCGTCTCATCATTATGTTCTTGGCGAAATAATACCCAACCTTGAAAATATAGGCATTATGTCAACGACGGGTTATGACTTAAAGGTATTGTACCTCTTTTGCAGGCATTGTCAATTACAGTATACACCGTATTTTGTGGACATTGTCAATGTCAGTAAAAAATCACACGTACCGTTAGGGTATCTCTTATTTATCTAGCAATTGTTGGTAACGCTTGAATGCTAAACATGTTTGAAGAAAAACACATTGTTTTGCACTCTATCTCACTAGCTTTATTGTATTTGTTTTCTGATCTTTTTATGTCATGGATTATCATACTTTTTTATACGGAATTTAAAGTATTGAAGTTATAATGTAATATCATTATATCATTATATCCAATTGAGCCATTTGATTGTGCTTAACCGAAATTGTAGATGACTTATTGCTTTATGATCACAGTCTGTGTCTGTGTATGTTAGCTTTATAATAACATAAGGGCATTAGATACCGATTGTAACGAAAACTAAAATTAACGGTCAGTCTAATCGTTTGAAAAATTTAAATAAAGATAAGCTTTTAATTATGTTTTCTTGATTTATTAATGCCAAACCTGTGTAGAGTGACCACCTGAGGATTCAAACGAAGACTGACCACTGAAGACAAGTGAACTCTATATACCTTTTCCACTACAGGTTTGCCTGTACTTGGATTCGTGATTGGATCGTACATTAGGGGAGTGAATAATTATGGTTTCATGCACAATTTTACTCTGAACCTGCCAATGAGACACTGTGCCTTTAACGGTAGAATGCATCATAAAGACATGTTCCTCTCGTTAGATCTCCCCCTACTTTTGTTTTGATCACCACTTCTCCTCGCATTGATACCTGTATTTTGTAACATCTGCCGATTCCCGAACTGTAATAAAGGGGTATAGACCGGCAGCCCAGAGGTCTTTTGTGCATCGAAAGGCGTACTGATTGTTGAACATATGAATATTTAGAGGAGAATGTAAAAAATCCAAAAATATGAGTCTCCCGGGGTGTACCCGTGGATAAAGGGGTCCTTTGCGCCTCCAAAGTCTGGCCCCTAGGGATTGTCCGATGCTTCTATTTTTTTTTTTGCGAATGTACCGTGTTCAACATCGCTCACTGCGGGGAGAGCGAAACAGATTGCAAAGTGATCGCTGATGCGTATCTGGCAATTTCGGAAAATTGTACGTTGCCTGTTTTGAAAGACGAAATACACGTTGATGCATTGGGGATTATATCCAAAACCTCTTGCAACTTAACAAATATGTCTTACAGATTACAGAATACATATTGATAGCTCGTTTGAATATGCCAAAGGTCATATAAATACATTTGAATGAACCCCATCACCAAAACAAGATCAAACAGGGCTTCCACTTAAAAAATGAATTTTAAGACATTACATAAACACCCGTCTAGAAAATAGCCGAATGCAGAGGAACCAATATGAGCGCATGGCATAGCGACAGGGCACACACACACACACACACACACACACACACACACACACACACATTCACCTATGGTCATGCGTCACGAGGTCGCTTCCTTTTGCGTTACAAGCCGATTTGAGATCCTGCGAGAGAATGTCTATTGTCCTCTACATGCAGCTATGGCGCCAATACACACATAAAACTGACATTCACGTCTGATTTTGTGCAGCGATCGTGTCGTCTGGGTTCATTTATAACATTTACGTACGGAAATACAATTTCTGAAAGTGGAAGCTCATTTTTTTAAAGACAACTTTGACGAGTCGATCTTCAACATTCAGAGGCATCTGTAGGGTAATTTCACGGATGACATTTGTATCCAATATGTAATCTGTAAGACATATTTGTTAAGTTGCAAGAGGTTTTGGATATAATCCCCAATGCATCAACGTGTATTTCGTCTTTCAAAACAGGCAACGTACAATTTTCCGAAATTGCCAGATACGCATCAGCGATCACTTTGTAATCTGTTTCGCTCTCCCCGCAGTGAGCGATGTTGAACACGGTACATTCGCAAACAAAATAGAAGCATCGGACAATCCCCAGGGGCCAAACTTTAGAGGCGCAAAGGACCCCTTTATCCACGGGTACACCCCGGGAGACTCATATTTTTGGATTTGTTACATTGTCCTCTAAATATTCATATGTTCATCAATCAGTACGCTTTTCGATGCACAAAAGACCTCTGGGCTGCCGGTCTAGTAGTCGGGAACAACAGACTCTACATGGGGTTCATTTTTCATATCGGAATTTATACTCTACCCATTTCTAAATGGAGCGGTAAAACCGACCATCGAGCGGAATTATAGAGACGGATGTTTCGGTCTATACAGGGTGCCCCCCCCCCCCAAAAAAAAAAAAAGGAACGGGGCACTTCCCAAAATAAAGTAACAAAACTATTATGTCCATCGGATAGAGTGTCGTTTCCAATGAAAAACGATACCAAGGGGGTTTATTGACATTCTGTTTATCAATTCAAATTCCGCAATTACGGTATACAGTTTATTTAAAACTGGTTCGGTATCGTCAGACGCGCTCGCGATGCCATCTGGCGAACGCCTTGTACTCGGTGCAAAATCCACATTGGCTCAGTTGCGTGTAATGCGCACACACCAGTATGGTCTAAAGGGGTCGTACAGTTTTGGTAAGGCTGAGCTTTAGTAACCAAAACCTGCACAATAACATTACAAACTAATAGTTAAAACTCCACCATGCTCGAAAGGTAAGGAAAATTACAAACGACTAAGAAAAAGCCTGTTATCATTGGTTTCAACCATTTTTCATAAAACAATTATGCATGTGATGTTTTGTTGAAATAATGATTAAATAGAGAGATCATCAACAACTATTTAAGCATTTTTTTAATTAAAAAAAAAAAAATCGAATACATCTGGGGCCCAGATTTACTCCAATCGGATATAGTAATTGATATTTCAGCTGTTTCTGAACCGATTTTGATCAAATAAAGTTTATTCTGTCATTAAAATTGTATGTTCTTTCAAATTTTACACTCAGTTTTTCATTATCTCACAACAAAATTAAAAAGGGGCGAACCACTGGAAGCAGCAGCAGCAGTCTCGCTTGACAGGCTTTAACGTCTCCGTTCCTTTTTGTCTCTATCTATTCCCGAATATGCAAAACCGTACTTTAATTCCACTATTGCATTATTAATTCCCATTGATAAATACCACCAGTGGGTGCAAATAAGTGTGCTCTCTGCATTGTGCATTTTACATTTTTGTTGTTTGAAATGCAAACTCTTCATCATGCTAATCTTGTGCTTGAAAACCTCCTCGAAATGATTAGTCATCGTTGAAAAAATAGCACCGGTGGTTGTAATAATATTTCAAGGAAGGGACTTCCGAACGTTGAGTGTTTTATGCGACGTGAGTCCTACGTACTTAACCCAGCGGCAACTTCATATCCACAATGCCTTAGGCTTCGCAGCAAGACGGTTGGGTATACAGTATTAAGCAAAGTTTCAAAGGACTCCAAGCGTGGGGATACTTCACTGCGGGCCGCCATTTTGAACTAGGATATTTTGCGCGCACTGCATACCAATGAGCGAGTGTGCATTGCATTACGCAGCGTGCGCGAGACACACCGCGCGCGTCTGATTTACGAATACGAACTATACCTTTAAATTGAATACGTATTTATATTGAGTGCGTCCTTACATAAATCTCCTTGAGTGCGGTCATAGGTTTATCCTTGACCGGAGGTGGTTGGTGATGTTTTGGGAAGAGCGGAACCGACAACACACGATTGAATGTAACATATTTACTCGAGTTCATAGGCGTAGGAGGCAGGGAGGGGGCGGGGGCTGGGGGCTGCAGCCCCCTGGTGTTTTGAAAACGGCCATATTCGGGCTGGAAGCACTTGACATTCGGGCAAAACCATGTCATTAAAAAAAAACAATTGTTCGGGGCAAAACCATGTTACATTCGGGCAAACTCAGGTAACATTCGGGCAAAGTCATCTTATTTTGGTGCCAAACCTTATCTCATATTTGGGCAAAATCGTGTCATTCTCGGGCATCAAAAAGGCGAGGACCTTTTTCTTTTCTTCTTTTTGCTTTGTCAGGTGAAAGGAAAATGATTCGGGGCACTGAATACCTTAGCCCCCCTGAAAAAAAAACGTTCCCCTACGCCCATGCTCGAGGTCAATGATGACAACAAATTCGCCCTAAGGCGGAAACAGAGAATGACCAACAAAACCAACTGAAAATGACCGACGAATAATTTAATATCTGGAAATAAATAATAACACAATATCCATATATTTGTTCCGGTGGAAGTGGACGAGAAATAATTATATATAATATACTGAAACAATTCCCAACAGACAGGCAGAGAATGACCAATACACTACATTGAACATGACCGACAAACATGTTTCATATAATAACTATGGTGGATATTTTGGGAATACAAAACAAACAATAACTAATAATTTATTCGACCAGGCGGATGTTGACTAGAAATCAAAGACTTACATGCTGTCCAACAGCGCTTCATAGGTAGGAAATAAACAACAATGTATGTCCGGTGGATTTATTGGAAATTAATAACAAAGAATAATTGTAATCGACCGGGGGACGTTTCATCATAAGAAAATAGTATATTACTGAGACAAATTTACTGTTTTTAAAAGTAGGACATAAAGAACAAGGTTCTTTGTAGTTGATGGACAGAAAATAAATACAAAACAACGATAATCATACTTGAACGGTGGATAATGCATGCTAAGAAATAACACTAACAAACAATGTCCTGTTTTGAACGATACCCAACTTCACAAGATGGATAAACGTAATAAACATTAACGCCTACAATATTAACATAATTTCCTTGTGTATGTACACATTAACGTGAATAGCATATTTGAGGTTGGGGTGGGGCTAAGAGGTCTACAGTACCAGTCGCATCACATGATTTAAACGATGAACAATGTTATAGCGTGATGCATTAGTAGCCTTACTGGCTATAGTCTGGTCAATGCTAAAGTACTTTCAGTCTACACGAAGCAGATTGACGACTAGTATCGAATGAAATTGAATTTCCAAGAAAGTTTTTTTTTTCTGGGACGGTTTCAATCTTTCTAAACAAAAAGAGTGTCACATGTGTAATGTCAGATGAGGTACAGTTTGCCCCCAAATGGCATCGAATTTGACATATAACTAGCGATTGAACTGTCTGGCGAATTATCAATTCATCATTGTACGTACGAAAGTATTTTCTTGTTCAACTTTGAGGTTGAATGATAAGCGTGACAAATATGTTCATTCCTTTTCCATCACACTTTCAGGCTTACCGGTGAATAATGTGATCATGCCTAGGCCCGTAGCCAAGATTTTCAAGGGGGGGGGGGCATAATGGACCTTCTGAATGTGGGGGGGGGGGGGGGGGTCGTTTGCACCCAAAGCACCCCTCTGGCTACGGGCCTGATGCCTTTCAATACTTATATCCATATAATCCGATGTTTATTGCAGCAGGAAATGAAGAAAAGGAGGGGAAAATAAGTCTAAGAAGAAGTGAATAAAGATAGCGATGCAGAAAAATATGCAATTAGGTATAATCATCAAGGATACAACAAAAATATGCAAATGATGATAACAATCACGAACTAAGGCGAGTAATAATGGATCGCGTTTATGTACATTGACAAAGAACTACAGGGAATAAACTAACCGAAATGATGTATGTACACATGAATATATCACCGGATATTTTACACCAGGTGCATAAACAAATTGACAAGAAAAACATTAATGATAACATGAGTAGATTAAAACGACACAAGTGTTTAGTCAAACCTGCACAAAAAACCCACATAGTCTAAAATGCAAAAAACCAAACAAATAACGAGCAAAAAGCGCGTGGGCATATCTTATTCGAGCGATTCTTGGTATGCTTTTACCCCGGTGCATAAATAGGGCGCGACGGTATAATACTCAACACCCATTAGCCCTTATCGATCCGTGTCATCGGTTCTCTGGGCTCTCTCCAGGCCGACGAACCCGGCTGAATAATGCATGGGCGAATCGACAGGTGTCTGGTGAAGAATACGGGGGGATCAGTTGCGAAAATGTGTTCAACATCGATTGGAAAAAAGACGTTTCCACGCGTTGTGTTGTTGTTGTTTAACTCCTGTCATCTCATAGGACTGTAGTAGCTCACTGTTTTTGATGTAGCTCAGATGCGCTTAAAGGGACTTAGTAACATTGTCCAAATCCTCAAAATAAAATTTTAATTCTAGCGGTTCCCTCATACCTTGTTGTATTCGTATTAACAATAAAATCATGGGACCGGTTTCGGTTTTTCAAATTTCCCTTTCGTTACAAAGATATGTACGATCGAAGTATTCAGATAAGAAAAACTCAGGTGGAGTTTTGAAACCGTGTACAAAGTGAGTGCAGTGAGTTAGTGGATATCACTTTGCATTTTCGCTCATTACTTGGCTATGCAATACTCTGTGGACATATTATGTGATAACAACAATATACATCAACCCTTCATCACTTTTTGCACATGTCAACAAAGTTACTAGATCCATTTAAAACAGTGAAAACTGTTTACTTTCCCCCCTTAGATACGTAGCGGGTGCACTTGCCCCCCTTGCTTCCCCAAATGGGGCAATTTCTCAGAGAACTAAATAAATACAATTAATGTAAGGTACATTTATTATTATACATGCTGTTTTGCCTAGTAAGGCTCTACAGTAACTAATCCGGGCACAGTTGGCAAGAATACTAAATACATACATATACATTTAGTGTGCCCCCTCACCCTTCACCCGTAATCTGTCCGGCCATGCTACGACCACAACAGGTCCCTGTGGGCAGGGAGTATATCCTAACAACAATTGTAACAGGTATTTCACTGTAAACAAAAAAACAATGTATCGGAGTCCCATGCCATGAATGGAATGCGCCCTCTACCAATCATGCAAAACCATGTTGTTGAAAGTATGTTCATATCTTCTCTAGATAAGACGTGTATTTTTGTTTAATAATAATAATAATATATTACATTTGTATAGCGCTTAATACAATGTTTTTAAGGGCATTATTATTACCCTTGGTCATCAGGTACAGGTCAAACCCGCACAATTATCTTGTGCATCGTCTCAACTCCCTGGGAAGCATACTAGCCCAGCTGCCCAACGGGCGCTGAAGGCTAATTAACACCCGACCAAGTACCAATTTATACTCCTGGGTAGAGAGCAGCAATGTGGATTAATTGTCTTGCTGAAGGACAAACGGAGTGGACTGGGTTCGAACTCGGGATCTCGAGATCGGAAAGCGAGCGCTCTACCAATATTGCCACACCACGTTTACCTTCATATGTAATGATGTTCAAATGACTTCTCACACTTATCTAATGCAATAACTTTGTTATAAACCGAACACAAAAAGTAACTTCACCCCTAAGCAATTGCTCATAATTTCATAACCGATGATTGTTTCACGATGTCATCTTACCACAATATTGGCACATTTGTTATGTTCGATATGTGCGAAAATCAGAGATATTCATTACTTTATGGCTGAATAAGCACATATTAAAGACAAAATGGCCCAATTCAAAAGTCACAAGGTATTGCGCGTGCCTGTACATTGTTGTGAATCCGCACATGTGGCGGAATGCATTGATCATGGTTTATGAAACAATGCTGTTTGATATTCCATTCATTTTAAATTTTTGATGGCACATGTGGTAAAATGCATTAATTGCAATTGTAAAACAATGCATTTTTTAATTGTCTAACTCTCAATAATTTGTAATGATGATAATACTTTTGCGAATTTTGAAATATGACTATTTTTTCTTTAATGTGTGCTCACTCAACCATGGATTAATGGTTACCTCTTATCTTTACACATTGTTTTCATTGTTTTCCTAACTACCAAATGGATATATTGGCAAGACGAAATCTTGAAACGATTCTTGGTTATGAAATTATGGGCAATTGCTTAGGGGTGAAGTTACTTTTTGTGTTCGGTATAGTTTTATTGTAATTTTATAATAATACATAATGAATCAGAATATGGGCGCTGCCATCTTGTGAACGCCTTGCGCACAGTAAGCGATGTACACTGGCTCATTGGTGTGCAGTGCAATGCGCACAAACCAGCCTAGTTCAAAAAGGCTATCCCCGGTTGATTTGGATTAATACTTTGCGCATATTAAATGGGTCTATTATAAAATTGATGAAATCCGCAAAAACTGGCAAAATGGTTGATAGAATGGGTAATAATGTGTTCTGATAATGTCAACTGAGTGATGTGTGAAAATTCCATGGTAAATGAATGTCATATAATGAGCGAAAAAGGCAAAGTGATGTTCGTTGCACTGACTTTGTACTTAGTTATGACTACCCAGTAATACGTATCACTCTGGACAATTCAATCATACATATCTTTATAACGGAAGAGACATTTGGAAAACTGACAGCTGTTCCATGCTTCGATTGGTAATACGCATGCAATGAGGTATGTGAGAACCAATATAATTTAGTTCCACGTACGTTTTGATAATTTTGACAAATGAAGAGCTCAGTTCCAAAAGGCTTTCAATCCACTTTCCATACAAATTGAGTTAACGATATATCTACATTTTACGACAAATTACTCACTCAAAATCAAAATATAGAAAGTTCAATTTTCATATTCCCATAGGCACGTGTACAAAGTTGGGCAAAGAAACCTGTTTTCCTCGAAAGTTGAAAAAGTGGATATAGCGCCTTTTGAAAGAAAGCTCTTCAAATATTACTAGAATCCCTTATGACAGGAAGTTCAGAACACGAAAGGGGGAATACAAAATTATCTGCGCACCACAATCGCCGCAATATTCCGTGTCCTACAAACCTTTCTCCTTTTCACCACAATAGGCTCGTCCCTTCGAGAGCTGAGGTTTATTGGTGAAGAGACCTCAGCGCGTGGAATGGGACAAGCGGAATTCAATTTCATATTTTCCGAAGAAATATAATCCGCGGACATTGTTGCGCGTAAGCCTAGGTAATAAAGAAGAAAAAAAACCCCTGATAAACCATGAAATTGTAAACGCGTGTTTATGAAAACGCTTACGGAAGATATAAATAAATAAAAGTGCGATTGGTGTAATTCCAACCCGGCTCATTCCTTTTACGCCGCTATTTATTCCCCTCTAATCTCCTGATATCTTGGAGTACGTGAGAATCACCCGATTATTCACGTAAGTTTTGAGGTTACTAGATCCCTCTTAGCCATCGAATTAATTTCCTTCTGGAAAAGTCCTTGCGCTTCCCTCTACTGACGGAAATGTGCATGCTCGTAATCAAGAGCTTTCTTCCAAAAGGCGCTATATCCACTTTTTCAACTTTCGAGGAAAACAGGTTTCTTTGCCCAACTTTGTACACGTGCCTATGGGAATATGAAAATTGAACGTTCTATATTTTGATTTTGAGTGAGTAATTTGTCGTAAAATGTGGATTCCTAGATAGCTACGTAGCTTATAAATGTAGATATATCGTTAACTCAATTTGTATGGAAAGTGGATTTAGCGCCTTTTGGAACTGAGCTCTTATGTCTGTCCTTATCTTTGCTGACCATCCGTTTTTTTTTCTTTTTCAAATTGATTTATTTAATTTCACACCAGTCTTACATTTCAAATCAAACATTAATTAGTATCTTTTTCATCTTTACTGTATAAAGCTGCAACTTGTGTAATTAAGGAAACACAATAAATAATACTTTTGTCCTTTCTCCTAGTCCAAACCAAACACACATAATTGCATAAATAGTAAGAAAATGTTTTCAGCTTGGATTTGACAAAGAGCCTTGAGATGCGGAACAGTAAAATCAATCAGTTGAAAATACCCAAATCGGACTGATACTGTCATTATTGGGGACGCGTATTGGCATGTATATATTCGTTTGAGCGCACATAAGAACGGTTGCGAACGGATCGGAGTGTGCGACGTGTGCCAATTACATTCACGACCACGGATGAAGGCCGTCCCAAATGTCCCAGGATTCTGATTTTGGGGATGGGGAAAATCCCAGATTCTCCTTAAAGGGATCTATTGACTTTCTTGACAGGTGCAAAGACTGACAAATGGTTGATGATATGTGTATACTTTACGTCCACTGAGATGCTGAGTGACGTGTGAAAATTCCATCATGGTACATACACGTCATATGATGATCGATAAATGAGCAAAAATGCAACCGTTATTTACTAACTCATTGCACTAAATGTGTACATAGATTCAATCATGGATATCTTCATAACGAAAAGGAATTTATAAGACCGACCATGCCATGCTTACGTTGGTAATACGAATACAACAAGGTATGTAGACTTGACAATGATACGTATATAGATCCCTTTAAAATGATCCATTTACTTTACAAGAAGTGTAATCATGTTACAATAAGTCCTATATCATTGTAACATTTTTTGAGTGACGTGTGTTACTCTCGTATAAAGGGGAGAAAACTGTTTACGTAGTTAGACAAGTAAGCATTTATGTCAGATTATTGATATTTCCCATTGATTTTGACCATAATATACATGATTAAAGGGACTTAGTAACATTGTCCAAATCCTCAAAATCCATTTGGAATTCTAGCGGTTCCCTCATACCTTGTTGTATTTGTATTAACAATAAAATCATAGGACAGGTTTCGGTTTTTCAAATTTCCCTTTCGTTAAAAAGATATTTACGATGGAAGTGTTCAGATGTTAAATAATCCAACGGATCGCGAAAACCGTGTACAAAGTGAGTGCAATGAGTTTGTGAACATCACTTTGCATTTTTGCTCATTACTCGGCCATATAACGTCCATTTGACTTGACATTTTCACACAATAACCTGTGGACATATCAGATAACAACAATATACATTGTATCAACCATTCATCACTTTTTGCACATGTCAACAAAGTTAATAGATCCCTTTAAGGTTACTTTTTGACAAATCAAATCCCACTTCATTATCATGTCATCATTATAAGGCCAACCATCAAAGGAGACAAGAATTATCAAAGCGGCGATAATGTTGGTACAATTGGACAAAGTTGGTGGATCGCTTTAACTCTTTTCGTTCCAAATAAGATTGCAACAATCCACTAACCCAGTTTTGTTTATAGACAAGTTAACATGAATATAGCTCAACCCCCATTTTCACCCATAACGAACATGTAGCCTAGTAAGAAGACTAACTGCTTATGCATTCCGACATACTCATATAAAGAGTTCAATTCCAAAAGGCACTAAATCCACTTGTTCAACTTTTGAGAAAAACACTTTTCTTTGTTTCACTTTGTATACACGCCAATGGGCATATGCAAATGGAACGTTACATTTTTGTATTTTGATTCTGTAATTTATCCTTACAATTTTGATTCATAGATAGCTACGTAGCGTATTAATGTACTGATATCGTTAACTCATTTTTTGTAATGGAAAGTGGATTTAGCGCCTTTTGGAACTAAGCTCTTCGTGTATTGTATGCAAATGTTTAGATAGCCCACCATAATCCTGTAGTCAACGGGTTAACAACGTACCAACATTCCCTCTTGTAATTGTCATATATAGGGCCTTTTGCACGGGTCTTTCCAAAAGGTGACCCCCGATATCTGACACCCCTGACACCCCTTTTTCCCCATTCACTTTGTACACAAACTATACCACACAAACACACTGAAGTGTCACTACACGCTGAAGCGATACACAAAAGTCATACACCGCAATAACCTTTACGTCCAATGCAATGCAACACACACACGTCACACACATAACAAAACACATTGAATAATGCCACCAAATGGTCGTGGAAAACTTCAACACACAGTAACACACTGCATATACACACACGTGCACACAGGGATGTGCTTGTGTACGTACCTGCAATGCTAACGTACGTGCGTGTATGCGGACGTACATGTAGACTGTACATATTTAAATGGGAGAGACAGAGAGACGTGTCACTGTACATAAATGGGAGAGACAAAAAGACATGTGTGTTTGTGTGGTATAGTTTGTGTACAAAGTGAATGGGAGAAAAGGGTGTCAGAATAGGGGTGTCAGGGGTGTCAGATTTCGGGGGTCACCTTTTGGAAAGACCCCTTTTGCACCAACAAAAGTTTACTTTACTGAAGTATCTAAATCGACTACACCTGCAACTTTACTGTTTAACACGTAGACTCGTCTCGTAACGTATGCAAATTACAAAAAACAAATATGTTGAAATGTCCAACTGCATGTGGAACATTTAGTTATTGTTTCATTATAACTTTGGTGTCCATTGTTGGCATTGTACTATCCTGGCGGCTGATAATAGTATTAATCAGATTATCTTCAAGTTGTATAAATATATGCAACGTTGACGCATTACATTGTATAGAAGTGGCGACATTATTACGCATTGTGTCACCGCATCACAATCGCGCGGGCGCGTCCGTGTCTTGAGAGACGAAGCGCGGCGCGAGATCCTACGAACTCCGGGCAAAGAACACTGCTGCCCAGCAATAACTTTAAATAGTATTCACATGGTACCGTCTAACAACCTAATGTATCAACATACCTACACCTTTTATAATTATAGACGTGTATCATTGGCACGGTTAGTTTGTATAGAAGTGGCGTCATATTACACTTTGCGTCACCGCGTCACAATAGCGAGGGCGCGTTCGCGTCTCGTGAGACAAAGCGCGGCGCGAGATCCTACGAACTCCAGGCGAAGAAATAGGTTGCCCAATAATAGCTTGACAAATATTCGGTACCGTCCAGCAGCATATTAATGTATCAACATACCTATACCTTTTTATAAATAGACATATATCATTGACACGTTTAGTTGTATAGAAGTGGCGTCATTATCACACATCGCGTCACCATGGCACAATAGCGCGGGCGCGTTCGCGTCTGGGGAGACAGAGCACGGCATGAGATCCTATGAACTCCGGGCAAAGAATACTGCTGCCCAATTATAACTTGAACAAAATTCACATTGTACCGTCCCGCAGCCTACTAACAAATTGCATCAAAATATCTACGCATTTTATAGATAGACGTGTATCATTTACGCGTGAAGAATGATGGAAGGGGCGTCATATTACACAGTCATCGCGTCACCGCGTCACAATAGCGCGGGGCCGCGAGCGTGCTCGTGATACAAAGCGTCGCCTGAGATTCGGCGAACTCCGGGCCAAGAAAGTGTCACTCGCGATCAGTTTAAACCAGTCAATCGAGACATATTTTATGTCACTAAAAATTGTGTCATTGAGCGTGATATTAATATCACTCGCTGATGATTTGTTGGCCTTGAACTAACTCCTTTAGAGCCAAAATCTAGTTACATTGTCAAAATCCTATGAAAGCACTTAAATACCTCATTGTATATTATAGTTGTATTACCAATAACAGCATGGAACCGGGTTTTTTTCCTCACAGTCCTCTGCTGTTAAAAAGTTATGAATGATTTAAGTGTTCAGATGTATAACTATCTAGTGGATGCTAATAACTAACTGTGTACAAAGTCAGTTTAATGACTTAAAAATAGCGATTTGTCCTTAAACTTGGTCATATGACATTCACTAACCATGGAATTTTCACAAATCACTCAGTGGACATATTTATCAAATCAGAGATTTTCACATTATATCAACCACATGCTTGTTATTGCACATTCCAACAAAGTTATAATGATCGGTACGTCGGTACGATCGGTGTTGTATGAACATGTTACATGTTAATTGTTAATGTCTGTGTACATATTATGAGAAATAATGTATACAATAAAATGCGAGACTTATTCCCACCATAATCTCTATAGTGTGTACACATGTAGCTCAATGTAACCATCTATAGCCGTTATCTACTGAAGATGTGAATATATTTTGCAAATGGTGTGAAACTTGTTGGTTTCCAAACCAGTTTACTCATGAATTAGCGAAGACAATACAACACCATTACTATTCCAAAATAGGCACTATAATTATATACACCCTTCCTATTTAATTCAGCCCCTGTTTTTGTGTATATTGGGTTCACTGTGAATTACTCTTTGTTCTTACTGGTTGACACTGTAAATTACCGTGTGTTCAAACTAGTTCATACTGTAAAATACAGTGTGTTCGCACTGGCTCGATCATACTGTGAAACACAGCTATAGCACTGACTCGCACTTTGAAAAACAGTGGCTTCACATTGTGAGATTCACACTTTGAAACACAATGTGTTAACACTGTGACGCAAAGCCTGTTAATACTTTGACACACTGAGTGGTCGCACTGCGACACAATGTGAGTTTACATGGTTGCATGTTGTGTTTATCCCCCCTATCGGAAAGAACCAAGTGTGCCACAGTGTAACCAAACCGTTAAAATAGAGCGTTTTAACAGTGTAAAACCCACTGACACTGTGAACACACTGTTACCACACTGTGAACACACTCTGAGCAACAACAAAAAAACTCACTACAAAAAGTGAGCTGACACCGTGTATCTCAGCAATTTGACAGGGTGCTCATAGTGCGGTAAACAATCTGTTCACAGTGCGATGAGGGTTCATACTGTCAAAACACTTCAATTCAACACTGTCTGCACGGTGCTTTCAAACAGCAGCCCACACTGTGAAATACATTGCGTTCACACTGTGTTTACATTTTGGCGCATTACGTTCTTTCAGGTAGGGCTGGTAGGGAGCTTGTGCTATTCCACTCTTTTTCGAATGCACCCCCTCTGTATCATAATAATCGCCTAACACGCCACGGCAGGAAAGCGAGATTCGCTGATCCCCGGAGGCCAGACAACATTACAAAATGAAGGGCCTGAAAGCCAACACCCACTCGGAAGGACGGGGCCCAGCAAACTTACAGAGGAGTGAAATCAATAACGCACTGTAACCCGACCCGCCGAACGAATTGCGAGGGAATTGCGCGCTTCCTTCGGGTGCATTTCCCTCCATTTATTACTATTTTTCATTCGCTTTTATAGCAATAAATAACATTCACGTGAATTCCAAGGTAAACAGGAATTGTTAGGGTTTACTAAGCTCGGGGTGAAAAGCTATTAATCGTGTTGGAGAGGACTGTCCGTTAGTGAACTTGCGCCCTTTTCCCATTCCGTCTTTATATTCAATGGTTTGGTGCGATTAATAATATTTTCATCTTTTCCGACATCACCTTGGGTGAACATGTTATAACAGTTTGGTTAAGATCCTAACCAATAGAAAACAACTCAACTCAAATTTAGAAAACAACTTGAGATAAAAACTTTTATTTGGAAGGATAATTTTGTTTATCGCCCTTCTGTATTAGTCCGTCTACTCCCACTGTTTTGTAATGTGTGTTGTATCAGCGCGATCTCTTTACCTGTTCTCTACCAGATTTTGCACTCACCATAGAGTTAATAAAGGACCCCACAGGTTCCCGCAGGCCATGGGTTAACTCATTCAATTCAACCAAAATACTTTACTTGGGGCTTTCACATTTGTTACTGTATTGTATTGTTTTGACGAATCTATCACGCATTTGTTTGTTTGTTAGGGAGGGGGAGTGGGAAGGGGAGGGGGGGGGGGGGGGGGTCTACATCACCCAAATGCCCCTTTACCAACATAAATATTAACGCTCGAGTTTTAAAAGACTCATTCTTCTTTCATCACTTTCTCTCCCTTTCTCTTCCCTCCTTTTTTCTTCAGTTTGATGTGATATGTAATATTCACACCAATTCGTAGGTAAACAGGATTTGGGTGGTGTTGGCTCTCAATACGAATCTCGTGGTGGAAAGATAAAACCACCGATTTAGATGTCTTTGAGCCAGCGATTGCCTGCAGAGTTTAGGCAAACGTTATAGCCATCTTTGTACTCCCATTTCAATACTACAGTATAATAAGTATTTTATCATGTGTTTGACTTTGGTGATTGCACTCAAAGCTCAGCCCATTGATTTGAAACATTTACTGGATTTACAGATATCATTTACAAGGTTGTAGCAAGCGGTAGCCATCTTCATTGACCAATTTAAATATAACTCAATAATAAACTAAAATAACCGTGGCACAAGTCTACCCATACATATTAATGCATAATTGCGAAACAAAACAAAATACATTCATGAAAAGTAATCGAGTCGTATAAGATGGCTGCACATGTGGCTTATGTTGCTCACAATGGCCCTGAGTGAAGGTATACATCATCTACTCAGTTTACACATCGGTGGCCTAAAACTCGAGTTGAGAGGCCGACTGAAGATGAAAACTTAGCGTGAACTTGAGCACGGTCCTCCCCGCGGCGGTGTCTTGCAAGGACCTCACCGAGTGTAGTAGGGATAAATAAAAGAAGGAGTCCTGGATTACACACAATGTGATCATATGGCAGGGCCAACGGTTTAGGGGTCGAAATTATTGAGGGAAATGCAGTTGTATGATAAAGGTATGCACGTGGGGATAAAAAAAAAGAAAAAAAGGAGACCAAATAATTTGTTTAATTTTCTACTAATACGAGATATTTGCGATTAAACTTGCTAATAAGCAATACAAACAGTGCGACCCCCCCCCCCCTCCCCCCGCGATACTTTGAATTATATCTTCAACACTTTAAAATGACCATTGATATGCAGTAACTTAGGAAAACTTAAAATACAGTACTTTGTGTTTTACGATGACACCTCTATAAAAGCACAAATATTACGTTTATGTTGATTTTTTGCGCAATTTTGTAAATATTATGAACTCGTAATGTGGAAACTACACTTTGTTACACCGTGTTTTCAGTAGGGCTATAATAATTTCAATTTTAATGACGATAATAATTTCAGAAAATCGTTAGCAGCTGCGAAGGGGGTGTCACATGGCATCGTTTAAAATCGTTCAGCGTCTAAACATATCTAATGGCATGTCGTGCTCGGACATTCTATCGATGCATCATGGATTTGAGCTATACATGAAGAGCTAATTTCCAAAAGGCGCTAAATCCACTTTTTTCCACTTGGCTTCAAAAGCAGGTTTCTTTGTCAAGCTGCTATGTACACACAATCATGCCTATGGGAAAAATATAATTGATCGTTCCATACTTTGATTTTGATTGTATAATTTGTCCTAAAATCAAGATTCTTTATTAGAAAGCTACAAAACGTATTAACCTACTGATAACGCTAACTTAATTCTTTATGGAAAGTGGATTTAACACCTTTCGGAACTAAGCTCCTCACCAAATAATACAGTGATAGACAGAGGTATTCCGAATAGATCATCTTAGAAAATATTTATTGACATTAACCTTATTCAAGACTAGATTTTACAACCTACATAGCGTTAAAGGGACTTAGTAACATTGTCCAAATCCTCAAAATCCAATTGGAATTCTAGCGGTTCCCTCATACCTTGTTGTATTGGTATTAACAATAAAAGCATGGGACAGGTTTTTTTTTTTTTTTAATTTCCCTTTTGTTAAAAAGATATAAACAATTGAATTGTTCAGATGTTAAATTATCTAATGGACCGCGAAAACCGTGTACAAGTGACTGCAATGAATTAGGGAATATCACTTTGAATTTTTGCTCATTTCTCGGCCATATAACGTCCATTTAACTTGAAATTTTCACACAACACCCAGTGGACATTTCAGATAACAATTATACAATACATTGTATCAATCACCCATCATTTTTTTGCACATGTCAACAAAGTTACTAGATCCCTTTAATACAACTCCACCGGATTCCTGTGCTCAGCCATTGGATCGATACATCACGGATGTGAGCTATAAATACATACAGTGGTGGTAGGAAGTTTCTAGAAAAGATCGTCTTAGAAAATATGTATCGACATTTGCCCTATTCACTATACTATATGTTTAAAGGGAATTGACCACCACCCACAAATAGTACCCTAATGAATGAAAGGTAATAGCTTTAGCACTCCATTCCACCCACAAGTTCAGAACAATAGGTTTCCAAACATATAATTTCACTACTATAATGTTTAAAGGGGGAAACCACCCAAAATAGTATCATAATAAATGAAAGGTTATAGTTTTAGCACTCCATTCCACCCACAAGTTCAGAACAATAGGTTTACATACAAATTGTATAATTTTATCAACCATTCAATTTGTTTGCACATGGGCAACTCCAGCGTCACGGACATTACACACAGACAGTATTTTCATGACTTTCCAATGCCACTACTAATTCATACCTCTACCTAATGTCTAACTTTTTATTTTGATTACAAAGCAATAGCCTGGTTAAGTATGCAAACAAAGTTTCAGAACATTTATCAAATTCGTTACTGAGTAATTCCGCAAAATGTGCGCCGTCACGGACATTACATTTTTTGCATCCATATACATCTTTGCAAAAATCTGTGAGTTCTGAGACCTCACAAAGGTGATTTAGGGATTCAATTATAGACAAGGCAATGATGAATTGAATCCAAGTTGGATTTTGTGAAACGGGCTAGGTATATGTGATCTAGGCAACGAAACGTTACGTCACGGACATTACATTTTTCAGCGTCACGGGCATTACATTTTGTCCGGAGGATTTGATTAATTAAAAAATATACTTTAGAGCACTCAAAAGACTGAAATTTTAATCTGAAAAGGTACTTTGATTATCAGTCATCAAATTTGGTGCCTTAAATAATAAAAATACCAGAACATTTTGAAAATATAAGGATTTTCCTGAAATTTGCACAGGGTAGTCCCATATGTGGAGTTTCATGTATGGTTTCCGTTTCTCCTATAAGGAGACACCCGAGAATTAAAAAAAGATATAATCATAGGATCATGTTGTATGGAAAAATAATCCAGAAAAAATCAATAGGATTTTAAATAGAGCCAATTGTTTTTTTGAGTTCATGTCCACTTTTTCGTGGAACTGCCCATATGTCAAACAAACAATTACTGGATCCCTTTAAAGGTGCATGGTTCTCGACTCCACACATATGCGAAATGTCAGGACATCCCCCCCCCCCCCCCCCCATTTACCCCATGCACCTACCCCTAGTCCCCATGCACCCACCCCTAACAGTGGAACACACACCACATTCACATGATCATCAATGTTTCTTCCCTTTTTTTCGGAATAAATACAAAATATCACATCACGTCGCGATCTTTCAGATTCAATGTTGACCATACATTGCGAGACAAACGAATATCACTAGCGATATTATTTCCAATATCACATCACTGTTAACCAAATGGGCCTATTTTTTTAAAATCTGATCTATATAAACTTTAGATTTAAAATCGTCGGATACCGTAGAACACCATCGTCAAGCACCCTCAAGCACCTATACGCATATTGGTTTTAAAGACGTTTCCATGAGATTCACCTCAATTATTATCCTCATGAATATTCCTCACAATTATTTGCATTCTTGATTAAAGTTTCCCGTTTGGACAGAGAGCGGGCGCTCTTTAAAAGCAAGATGCATATAGGTGTTTGTGGGGTGCTTGACGATGGTGTTCTACAGTATGCGTGACTGTTGATCGAGATGAAGCACCGTTAATAATGCACGTTCATCACTCATCCTGGGGGCTGCAAAATCTGTATGACATGTATCTGCTTTGACATGGCAAGGTTATACATGAATATTCCATGCCCATGACATTATTATGTCTACCATACCCATGGGTGTAGGGGCACATTTTTCTCGCAGGGGGGGGGGGGGGGGGGGGGTGGCTACGGTGTTTTGGTCGAATAATTTTTCTTCCCGCCTTTTCAGCTGACAAGCACTCCCCCCCTTAAAAAATGGTTTTGTCAAATGGTTTTTTCAAATGGTTTTGTCAAATACACAGTTCGCCCGAATTTGAGGTGCTTCTTGGCCAAATAAGGCCGTTTTCTTAACTCCAAGGGGAGGGGGGCTCCAGCCCCCAGCCCCCGTCTCCTACGCCTAAATATGACCATATTATCATTATGGTAAGGATGTAAAAATGCTGTAAGTCTTGTCAAAATTAAATCAATAATTAATTCCAAAGGAATTAAATCTATATTCTTCGCAAAGACGACCAAATATAAAAAGTGAAAGAGCAGTATAGAACTATTTTTGTTAAATTATTCTTCTTAACAGGAAATGTTCTTCCTGAAACCGCAACTATTCGCTCCTTCATGTTAGACAAAGTAAATACATTGTATAAGACTTCTGTCATCAGTATTTTCATAAAATGATATAAATCTGTTACGGGATTGATGCGGTTCGAACTGATTTGACGTATGCCTGGGAAGATGAGTAAGAATTATTACATATTGATTAAGTTATTTTGTATGAACTTTATACTAAATGTTGCTGGATTACATGACCTTAAAATACTGACAATTTCAACGGCAGTGATTTGTAAGTCTAAGAGAAGGACATTCAGTCAGTCTTATTTCCGTTTTCTTTTATTCGCTCTAAAATCAAATATCGGTGCATGATTTCATCAAAGATGGATATCAGAGGACAGATAATAATATGATATTTGCAATAATTTTTTACAGAAAATGTATATTGATCGCAAACGTATTTATTTATAGAATGATATTGTATCCTTTCCGAAGACATTGCGTAACTATGAAAAAGAGTATGTTTGATTGTATTTGTGCGTCAGTGTGTCTTGTGTGTATTCGTGATGTGGTCATGTTTGTGTGTTTTTGTGTGGGCATTTGTATTTCTAAGGGTAAATTTAAGTCATAGTTTTTTCATACGTTCACTTAGTTATCACTTAGCTGTTTCTGTTCATACACGTCATTTACATTTGCTTTTGTTATTCCACCCTTCTGTGTCCACTTCGAACATTTTCAACATAAGTTGTATCAAAACCATTTTTCATACATGACTTTATTTTGATATAAACGTACAGAAAATTGCATTGTGTGATTATTGTGTATTTAAATTGTGAATTATGAACTATTGCCAAAATATGGCTCAATTTGAATGTGTGTGTGAAATATAGAGTATACGTAATGCATTTTAGCTTAAGCCATAAGTTTGTAATATTGATACTTATAATATTTGTTTGTATCAGTATTATTATTTGTTTTAGCTATTATTGTTTGATTATCTGCAGTGAAGCGTTCGATTGGCTAGCTCGAGCTACCCTTATGTTATTGTTTACGTTTGCATTATATAATACTGTGCATACAAAAATGAGATGTATAATGACACCTGCGAATCAATGAGAGGAATACAATAACACGTATTTTCCCCCATGGTAATCCTCTCTGCATTGCATGGGCGCCAGAGCTTACTCAACCTAACCACACAAATCAACATTATCATGTTATGTTAAAGGGGTAGTTCAGTTTTGGCAGAGAGGGCGCTGCACAACACAATTTTTTCGTGAGGTAATGAAAAACTGAGCGTCGAATTTGAAAGAACATGCAATTGTAAGTGCAGAATAAACTTTATCTGGTCAAAATCGGTTCAGAAATGTTTCAAAAATCAATAATATACATATACCGTAGAACACCATCGTCAAGCACCACCACGCACCTGTACGCATCTTGCTTTTAAAGACGTTTCCATGAGATTCACCTCCATTATTATCCTCATGAATATTCCTCACCATTATTTGCATACTTGATTAAAGTTTCCCGTTTGGACAGAGAGCGGGCGCTCTTTAAAAGCAAGATGCATATTGGTGCTTGGGGGGGGGGGGGTGCTTGACGATGGTGTTCTACGGTATACGATCGTATTTATTTGGGCCTTAAATAAATACGATAATTATTTAAAACAAAATAATACAAAAATGCTTACACTATTTCAAAAATTCTCAAAAGCGGTTTTTAAATAGTTGTTGATGATCTCTCTATTTAATCATTATTTCAAAAAACATCACATGCATACTTTTGTATGAAAAATGGTTGAAACCAATGCCTTTATTAGAGAGCGCCCTCTTGTGTTTTAATGGTGCTTTTTTAATGTTATAAAACGGCTCCGGTAAATTCAGTAACGTGATTGGCTAATACCGATCACGTGGGCATTGATTACTTTTCACCAACCGCACAGCCGTGCAGAGACCGCGCAACCATCGTGCAGAAGGTGTGCAACCCGTGACGTCACAATGCTTGTTTACATAGTTCTACGAAGACAAACTTGCGAAAGTGAAGAAAAAAAAGATGTGAAATGCTTCATTTTGTAAATTATCTGTTCTGTAGTAAATAAATCGTAGCAGTTTCGTAAATTATATGGTATGTGGTTTGATATGGTTAAGTTTTGGAATGGAAATGCATAACATTCTTTGATAATTCTCATGTTTATGGGAAAATCTTCGGCAATTTCCAATCAACTGCATTTGATCTGCTGAGCTGCAAAGTCAAATTCAGTGAAGCGAGTGCAGTAGTGATGATTAATTTGGTAAATTCCTAATAAATTCACACTCTAGAGAGTAGTTAGACTGGGTTACTAACTGTGGCAAGTCTGTTTTCAATAATCCAGCAAAATAAAACAATCCGTGGTTGAGCTCGTTTTATAAAACAAATAATACTACGGCCTTATTATCGTGCATCATGTAAATGCATCACACTCTCGGGCTATGTTGGCTGTGCGCATGCGCACTCGGCTTACGCCTCGTGCGTAATGCACAGCTAACATAGCCCTCGCGTCCAATGCATTTACACAATGCACTCTAGACCGTGTATTATTTGTATAATAACATGCTTTTTACTTGTATTTTTGTATACCTTTCGAGCATGGTGGAGTTATAAATATTAGTTTGTAATGTTACTGTGCAGGTTTTGGTTATTAAAGTTCAGCCTTACCAAAACTGTACTACCCCTTTAAAGGGGCCCTGCAACCCAAATGCATGTTGACCTCTGTTCATCTGTATTAGTGTACACATTCAATATTTGTAAACGGTTTGACCCAAATATGTTTTGTATATTTTTAAACATTTTATCATTTATTTGTCTTCATGTTGCTAAGCCCCACCTCCTAAAAAACCCTCCGGAGCAAATTCTATTGTTGACCTGCAGTGACATCATTTGTCAATCACTGGTCAGCTACCATGCTATTGTGATTACCCTAATCACAATAACATCACACGGTTGAATAGAATACCAACTCACATAACGCCAATTACAATAGCTGTTGCTATGTCAGAAGAAAAGCACTGTCTAAGCTATTGCATGGAGGTATGCAGGGCATGCTTTTGTGTGGATGTTCTTTTTGTACTTTCATCTTTTGTTAATCTCATGGTAGCTGCTGACCAGTGATTGACAAATGATGTCACTGCAGGTCAACAATAGAATTTGCTCTGGAGGGTTTTTTAGGAGGTGGGGCTTAGCAACATGAAGACAAATAAATGATAAAATGTTAAAAAATATACAAAACATATTTGGGTCAAACCGTTTACAAATATTGAATGTGTACACTAATACAGATGAACAGAGGTCAACATGCATTTGGGTTGCAGGGCCCCTTTAAAGAATTTTTTTTTTTTACTAATATGGGATTGTACAAATTTGACCAGGAAACTGCCTACAAAGGGAAGGAGCAGCAGCAGTTTGTGGTTGAAGATGTTAGCCAAGCTAACGACCTTCACCGGGGTACCATGCCCCCCGAGGGGATGGTGGATGGTTGGATGGATGGTTTATCCCCCGACAGATCACACCGTGCGGCCCCCCATCGACCCACCGATACTGGATCACATCGATTATGCGCGCGAAAAGAGACGGATCGATCGAACATGCTTGGAATTGAATCTCTATCTGTCTTCGCTCGCTCTACAGTCTGTAGAAGAGATGCATGTATATTATATGCATGAGTATGTGCATGAGTTAGTGTAGTGCATTATCGTCCCACTATCGATTGCACCCACCGTTCTTGCTGCAGTATATATTATCGTGCCACTATCGATTACGCCGGCCGTTCTTGCTGTGGTGTATTATCGCTCCACAGACTATCGATTGCACCGGCCGTTCCTGCTGTGGTATATATTATCGTGCCAGTATCGATTGCATCGGTCGCTCTTGCTTTGGTTATTATTATTTTGCCGCCACTATCGATTGGATTGGTCGAAGTTGCAATCCAAAAGCTACGTGTGAGTGAATAATGGTTTGACCTTCGTAATAAGACCCAGACCATGCATGTACTGGGAAATTGATAAAATTCGAGAAAATTATTATGAATAAATTAACTATAGTACATTGTATCTTTTGTTCCGATTCACATCAATATTGAAACCAGATTTCCTTGCACTCCAAGTTATTAATATATTTCGCCTGACCGCTGAGGAAACAGGAATACAAATCACCGACGTGTTATTTCTGACCGGCTGATGAAACGATGCGTGTAGAAAGGCGGCAGTCTTAATACCTACCCATGATAACAAAGCTTCTTCTAATGGACCGATTCATAAACTGCATAGTACTGTGTAACAAATATTTACATTCTTTCGCTATATTTGAAACAAATACATAAGACAACTAAAGGATTGCTCATGTGTGCCTTGGGGTATTTTAATCAATTGAGGGACCCCTTTTCCCTTTTTTCCAAATAAACCTACCGCCACCTGGCGAATTGTAATGGATTACTGGATATTCTGATTAGGTAATGGTCAGGTGGGAATGAAATATTCCGCTAAGACTCCCCAAAAAAGGACGAGATCTTGTAAAACATAACTTCATGAGTGAACAGACGCATCACACTCTTATTATAAAATCCCATTACAAGAATGCAGTAGGGAATTGATATGTGGCTTTACGGGGAAATAATGTTCGTAGGAGCATTGTTTTTAATTAAGAAAATAACATGTTTTCTTTGGCTCCCTTTTTGTGAAACGATGCAAGAATGAAAATGAAAAATCGCTCACCTTCGTCATAATAGGGTGCAACACAAAATTCACATTCTTTCGAGATCCACCAAAAAAAAGAGGAATCGGTCAGCGGAAAAAAAACGGAAGGATTGTGTCTTTGGGGCATTTGTAATCAACGGAAATGCACAGGGACATCTTTCTTTTTTTCTCTCAAAAGTACCGCCAAAAGTCAGACTGGCGAATTGTAATGGATTAATGGTATGTTAATATTTTGATTAGGAAGTTTCCAAATGGGTTTGAAATGATTCCATGAAATGAACAAACTAAGGTATAATTCAAATTCGTATAATCAAAACAACAACGACCACAAAACACACCGTACAAGCAATACAAATACACACTGTATATCACTTTTTTTTCTTACGAAAGCATTATTATAAATGATATATCTACATACATATGAAAGTACATAGTCTTTTTTAGCTAAAATAATATTGGTATATGAACATTAAATTTAGTTTTGTTTTTGTTTTGTAGGAAATACCTGTATAATTCAAACTTGATTGCCAAAAGTACATTTGCCATGACTTGTAAACACATCATATCAGTTCAGAGTCCTTTGACTCAACACCTCTGTACAACACCTGACACTGGTCACACATAGGTGCAATACCTGTAATATGAGTTTAAAGGGCCGGTCACATTTACGGTAGTGGACGTGGTGATCCGTAGGGTAACTTAACGTGGGTCAGACGTGGTGTAAGTACGTTAAGCTAGGTTAAACTACATTAAGGTACGATGATGAGCCACAGAAGAGTACAGATAAGTACGTTCAAATACGATAAACTATGCTAGACTACGCTAGATTTCGGCAATGCAGGTGCAGCTCGCTCACGGACAGGTATGGAGTGGAACGTCTGACTACGCTTGAGTACGGTAGACTACGGAATCCACTACGCTAGACGACGCTAGACTACGCTAAAGCTAAAGAACGTCACTAAGTAACGGTATATTTAGCAACTCCGCACATGCAGCCAGCCCGCGGTGTGGTACGGCCATTGTGCGCTTGTTTTTCAAACAGAGCAGTTCTGTGAAAGTTGTCTATTTGTTTTGCTTAAATTGCTTAAATAAAGCGGCCATTGTTCAAGCGTTGATGAAACGTGTTAAATCACGTGATAGTTTCGACCGCAAAATCACCGCGTCAAAAACTCTTTTGTCCCTTCGCAAACCAAGCGAACCGAGATAGTGCAGTCAATATAGAGAGTGAGACTTATAACCCAAAGACCCCCGGTTCGAATCCTACCCTTGCCGCTTTTACATCTTGTTTTGTGTTTGCTATTTTAACAACGGGATTGTTGAATGTATTCTAAACAACAGTTGTAGAACAGTTGTAGAACACATAAAAAAAAACAGTTGTGTTAACTTTAAACAACTGGGGTTGTTGAATATTTTCAACAACAGTTGGATGGTTCATATGTCAAACAGCGGTTGTTGAAAAAATTCAACAAGTTGTTGAATTTGTTTACACAGCGTTTTAACAGTGTGCGTAGGCGATGTGCACGCGTTGTTTGCACCTGCGTGTGACCAATCGGTTGAGAAAGAGAAGGGCGCTAAGTCATCTGTTGGGCTTCTGAAATAATCATCTTCAAAGTTGGAAAGCCTTAAAGAGACCTTATATGTTGTTCTTACAATTCTTTTTTTTATCAATCTTTCCACAATTACAAATCATTATTATCTGAAAAGTTGGCATCACATCGAAAAGGTTACGCATAACTCAATCTAGCGAAAACCCGACCTAACGCCCTTTATCACACAACACGAATCAATTTCCCTATTAAACTGTATAATGTACCTGTTCATTAATTGTGTAAATATTACTCAATTCCAGCCTTTAACAAAATAGTAATACAACAAAGTAGTACTTATGCGAGCTATATTTAGGATAGAATATCTATACAAAAACATAATGTTCTGAAATAATTGTTTTCATAAGAACCTCGTTCGCATATAAAGCTTTTCAAATATTGCGGGTGACGGTACCCTTAAAAGGGAATTAGTAACATTGTCCAAATCCTCAAAATCCAATTGGAATTCTAGCGGTTCTCTCATACCTTGCTGTGTTCGTATTAACAAAACAAAGCATGGGACCGGTTTCGGTTTTTCAAATTTCCCTTTCGTTAAAAAGATGTTTACGATTGAAGTGTTCAAATGTTAAACGATCCACTGGATTGTCGAAACCGTGTATAAAGTCAGTGCACTGAGTTAGTGAACATCACTTTGCATTTTTGCTCATTACTCGGCCATATAACGTCCATTTAACTTGGAATTTTCACACAATACCCAGTGAACATATCAGATAACAACAATATACATTGAGTCAACCATTCATCACTTTTTGCACATGCCAACAAAGTAACTAGATCCCATTAACTATACGTACTGCTCGTAACCTACTGGTGAACGAACATATCACTACATTGCCTGGGGGAATAAGGACCAAAACTAACATTTAGTATGCGATCGGACTGATTGGGAGTGCGAGCTTGTGACTAATTATATGGGCCATACTTTTTGTTTGTATATCCATAATGTTTGTGTACTGTTGTTTTGGGGTCATATTATTGGGGGGGGGGGGGGGGGTGGTGGTTGCCCCCCTTACTTATGCCATTGATTTACATGATCGTATCGGTTCATCCCCAAAACCATGGGCGTAGATCTGTCATTGATGCCCATTCAACTGGGGGGGGGGGGGGGGGATGATCTATTCATTCACCCCCCCCCCCCCCCCCCCCTGATGTATATGTATTACGTAAGTCGCTACGCCCATGGCCGAAACCGTGGCTAAATCGAGTCGATTCGTTCTAGTAAATCGTTGCGAGTCGTTGCAAGTCGCCGTAAAAATCGTCAGTATGGGACTGGGCCTTTACTCTAGTTCCCTTAGTTCTCAGGTGTCCTTCAACGAGGTTATAATATCGAATAGTTACAGGTGCCACAACAAGCACGCACCCACCTGCTTTTACCGGCTTTTTAATTTTGTATAAATATATCGCACTAAATGGTGCATGAGATGAACTCCTTTTTAGACAGTTAGAGTAAACTTACTCTGTTGCTATTATCTTTATATTCGATTGTACCTATGTGTTTTTTAAAATATTTATTGGTGGTATGGTATTGTGTAATGACACATAGGCCTATGTACATATATACATGTTAATTGATATAATGCAAAGCGTGAGGTTTGTTTGGTAATTTGTTTTTCATTTTTAAAGACGCATTTAGTTAATAATTATGAATTGATGACGCACCCCCCTCCCCCCACCAACCCCCCCCCCCCCCAAAAAAAAAAAAGAAAGAAAAAAAAGAAAAAAAAGAAGATACTAATAAAACTAAATCAATATAAATACACAAATAAATAGCCAAAGACAATAAATATTAGGAAGGGTGAATTATGAATATTTGGAATAAAGAAAGGATGCATTTATTTGGTGAACAGGTGGCCAGATGACTGTTCTAAAGAGCATTCAGTCAGAATAGGTTGTTCGAGACTTTAAAGCAATTCTACCAGTTTTGATCGTATCATATTTTGAGCAACATGAACTAAAAAAAAAAACATCGCCAAAATGATGAACTGCATCAGGTATGACAGACAGTGTAGTTTTCAAAAATTATTTGTGAGCGGGCATACCAAATATAATGATGTTTACACAATTTGTACTGCACATCACAATTTCAAGTGACAAGTGATTAGTATTTACAGTAAAATAAAATGTTTGGGGTAGTGTTTTCTTCTAGATTAAATTGGTTTTCAAATACATGTAGATCATAACAGCTTTAAGAACATTCGCTGGTGGAATCAGTGAAAAGGGCAGCGGGTCACCCAGCCCTGTCATCAGAATTGTAAGAGCATTGACAATTAATTTCATATGCATATCCTACATGGATATGATTACCAATATTTGCAACAGATGTCCGTACAAAACAAAACCTAATGGCCTAGTCCCACTGCAACGTTTCTCCTTCAATTCCCTATCCGACCAAAGTGTGGTGAAACGGTCAGTATATCTGGCAAACTGAAGTTTGATCACGTTTCGTTCCACGCGAAACGGAGCCGAATTAAAAGTATATCCTACTAGTTCATTCCGAACTTGCCCGGTTCGCATCAGTTCGCTTCCTGCTAGTACATTCCGAAATATGTCAAACGGAGAGAAACGGAAGAAGAAACGGTGCAGCCCATAAGAGATATACATGAGCAGTCACGAATGACCAGTATGATATCATATAGGTCGACCTAATAGATTTATGGTAGGTATATAGGAACAACATTACAATAAAGGTCGAAGTGTTTGATCATTTCAAAGGTCTTATCGGATGTAAAATCGCACCGTGCGCATGACGCATGCAAGATGGAACAGCACTGACAACTGATGTATGAATCTGAACTGAACATCTTATAATGAGAAATAAGAATGACAATATTACTAGTAGCGTGTGTGTTTTCCTTAGTCCGAAAAATCAGCCAATGTTTCGAGGGTACTTTCACGATTTTCAACTATTCACTCGTACTCAGGATAGTATGACGTCAAAATATTAAAGGAGAACCCATACCGAGTTGGTGGTTGCTGACTAGTTTTCCTATGCTTGTGTATTTTGTACATGAATTGTTAATATAAAATGGGGCGTTGGCTTTAAAGATGCCCATTTTAAAGTTGTCAAAGTTTCGATGCCTCGTTGACTCTTTGCACAGTACTGTAAAGCACTACATACATGACATAACCAGATAACGTTATATCAGTAGCTAATACATCATGATAGATAGTAAAATGTCCCTTGCTTAAAATAGTAGTGCGTGGCAATATCGGAAGTGATATTATGTTTCTGACCATCTCAATCACCCACATTTCTCTCTTCCCTCCCATCTCCCCTTCCCTCTCTCTCAACTTATGTCCTCTCCTCCTATGCACCATGCCCCCTTCTCCTAAACATCATGACCCACCCATCTCTTACCTTATCCCCCTTTCTCCCCCTATCTCCCCCTATCTTACACTCTCAACCCCCCCCCCCCTCCCTTCTCTCTCTTTCTCTCCCCTTCTTTCTACCCAGTTTATCTTCCCTATATATCGCCCCCCTCCCATCTGGCCCCTCCCCTCTCTCCTCCTCTCTCTTACTCCTCGTCTCTCTCGCCCCATATCCATATATATCTCTCTTCTGCTATCACCATGTGTCTTATCCTCTGCCCCCACTTGTTCTCTCCACCCTCCCATCCCCCACCTTTCTATATCCCACCCCCTTCCCTCTCCCCACTTTCTCTCTCTCTCTCTCTCGCTTCTTTCTGCTCCATGTTTCTTTGGACTCTTCTACCTTCGAATAGGTTTACAGGTTGATTCTAATAACGAGAGACATCTGTCGTCGTGAACATGATTTCACCGGTAAAACACAAAGACAACTCGAACGAGATTTTAAAAGCAATAACATGAATCTTGTGTTTGCGTAATGTTCTTACCGAGTTTTAATATTGAGGATGCATCAATCCAGGTACGCCATAACATTTGTTCAAACGGTGTTTTATATTATTGTACGATATACGGGTAAATGGGTCATCACATACAGAATAAGCTCTGTTATATTAAAATCGAACATCAAACATCAGAACGACACAGGTAGCCCATAACAGTTGTACAACCGGCGTTTTATATTTTTACTGTAGTAGATGGATAAATAGGTCATCACATCAAATATGTACTTATAAATTGAAATCGAACATCAACCGTGTATATCAGAACAACATATATGTAGCATTAAAAAGGCAAAGCATTTGTAAAACCGTACCGGCGCTTGTTGTGTTTTTACAATAAATGGATAAAAGGTTCATCACATACAAATAAGTACTTTTATATTAAAATCAAACATCAAACATCAGAACAAAAAAGGTAGCCCATAACATTCGTACAACCGTACCGGCGTTTGATATTGTATAATAAACTGATAAATGGGTCATCATAATACAAATAAGTACTTTTATAATGAAATTAAACATCATCCGTGTATATCAGAACAACATAATAGGTAGCCTCAAAAAGGCATAGCATTCGTACAACCGATAAATTGGTCATCATAATACAAACAAGTACTTTTATATTAAAATTAAACATCAACCGTGTACATCAAAACGACAAACAGGAAGCCCATACCATTACATTTTACAACCGGCGTTTGGTATTGTACAATAAACGGATAAATGGATGATCATAAAACAAATACATGTATGTTTTGTAAATTGAAATCAACCATCAACCGTATCAGAATGACAGTTCAGTAGTCCTCTAAATCCAACAATATTTCTGTCGCATGATCTATTTTCGAATTCAATCACTCGGAATAAATCTAAGTTTTGATAGTTCTCTCGTTGACAAAAGTACATTTTTATCTTTAGTTTTAGCAGTGAAAAAAAAGAAGCAAGATCTAAAAAAAAGTTGTAATACATCTATTCTTTGTTCGGCAGTTTATGGAACATTATTGCCGCTGTATCTTACAATGCGTAGACTGTGTTCCAAATCCGACCACGCTATACGCCACTGTGTATCCCAATGGTCTTTATTTATCTCAGAAAGTCGATTGTAAAACATTAATTAACAATGTTTAAATTTTGTTTCTTTCGCTTCAAATAAGGGTTTTAAGAGCGAATTGTTATTTTTGAGGAGAGATTAAATCATTAGGAAAGATGTTTTCTCCTATTGACGATTATTGTGTCCATTAATTTGAAGATTTTAATAACAGTATAGCAATAAACCATGTGCGTTTGTGTATGTATGTGTGTGTGTACGTGTGTGTGCGTGTGTGTGTGCAAGAGCGTGTGCGTGTGTGTACATGCGTGTATGCACGAGAAACGAAGACAATGCCAGTGAATTTGTCATGAACATCGCTCTCTTGTATTTGTATTCATCCAATATTATGGATTAAACTATTCTGAACATAACACCATCCAAAAAGATACTTAAAACATAATCGATGTCTTCGTTCCCGCTGAACGAAGCTACATGTACAACGCTCTTCTAGACCGTGGGCCAAAGATACGTTATCGGCGCCACCTGTTTTACAATGAGGCCGCTGCCACAGTATACATTATAGTTGTGATGGAATAGTGTGGTGTGATGCGTCCACATGCGTAA
This sequence comes from Echinarachnius parma, assembly GCA_037951105.1. Lineage (NCBI taxonomy): Eukaryota > Metazoa > Echinodermata > Echinoidea > Clypeasteroida > Echinarachniidae > Echinarachnius > Echinarachnius parma. The sequence continues at coordinate 15,388 of JBAMJV010010516.1, read as the reverse complement.
TATGATTGGGGACTTAATGTATGACCCCGACTTTTGAGATACAATGTGAACACATACGTTTGAGTATGTATACATCATTCGATAATTGCCGCATTACCGCACATTAAAGGCCCTATATCACTGGCCTGGAGACTAGTTGGCGACCTGTTGGCGACTTGAGTCTCCGCTGGTTGCGGAGACCGCTCCTGGAGACTAGCCGGGTCTCCGGGGAGTCGCGGGGAAATCAAACATGTTCGATTTTTTTGGAGACTTTACCAGTCTCCAGCAGGTCTCGGAGACGTCTTCGCGATGTCTCCGCGACGTCTCCATCAGTTGCGGCGACGTCGCGGAGACTAATTTTGTCCACGACTGGGGAGACGTATCCTTGTAGTCTCCACGACGTCTCCGAGACCTACTGGAGACCAAAGCGACTGAGAGGAGATGTTGCGGCGACGTCTCCGCGACACTGCTTGACGTTGCTTGACCCACTTTAGAGACCACGTGACTGACGTATGTAGATCTAGGTATATATATACAGACAGAAGTCGCGGCGACGTCTCCGCAACCTTGTGGAGACCCATGGCGACATACCGGAGACGTTGCGGAGACGTCGCCGCAACTGCCAGAGACGTTGCGGAGACCTCGCCGCAACTGCCGGAGACGTCGCGGCGACTTTGCGGATACGTTCTTAGAGACGTTTCTGAGACGTCGCGGAGACTTCTCGGACGTCGCCTTGACGTCGCCTTGACGTCGCCTCGGTAAGATTGCAAGCCATTTGCGGGTCTCCCGAGTCGCCGCGACTACCGCGACTGATCAGTCGCGGCAGTCGCGGCAACGTCCCCCCAAGTGAGATAGGCCCTTTAGTGTTTTTATTTATTTGCCATTTTGTTCTCTTTATGTTACGTTTAAAAGTTCATTGTTTTTTAAAGGTCTTTATAAACTCTATGTAATATATCAGCTGAGTTGAGTGAACCGGTGCACCTTTGCTTGGTAAAACATACAAGTTTCCGTCTCTAGAACAGAGAGAAGTAATTTTGAATAAAAATGTCCGATGTGCATGTTTAAGGGAATGTAATGGCAACCTACTGTACGTATCGCCTTGGATCAAATGATTGAGCAATTCGTAATCACAGTAATGTGGCATTGTTTCTTTGCTTGAACAACGACTGTAAGGATTATATCTCACACCACCATTGGCGTGGATATATTAACAGGTTGAAATGCTCCCTAAGGAGACGAGAGGGCGCACTCACGTATATGGGTGTATCCAATTTAATAACAAATGACCGTCATTATTCATACGCATCATCATTAAACCATCACACAAGAGTGTGCTTTTTTCTCCCTCGGGAGCATTTAAATCTGCGAGATATCAATAGTGGCCGATGAATAAGCGGGATGTTTCAAGGGCAGAGAAAGGAAATACCATAATACTTGCCTTATTGTATACATTATTCATGTCAAACATAAACAAATAATGTCAATAACTCTTTCATTTTATAAAAACAAAAATAACAAGTGAGTTTAAACTAAAATGGGGGATACGTGTTAGGAAATAATTATTGCTTCGTGATATAATGTATACATGTCTTTCTATATACGTTGGAGCCACTACATCAGGTAAGGAAAATAATTATGAATCCGCTTTTTTTCTAGTGTTGTTGTTTATTGTTTTTTTAATAAATCTTTCCCCTTGCACACGACCTTGAACAATTGGCCTGAGCTGTCATTTTGTTACATGAACGATATTTATTATATATGTTATATTATGATTTATTCAGTCTTCTTTAAAAACACAGGGTACGATGAACGATATACATTATATATGTTATGGACTGGACCACTTCCAGATATGTCTCGGTCGCAATCCTTGACCTAGAAACATGACTGTATTATAATTCCCGGAGGCGCCCCTGAAGCTTGCCACTATATTATAATTAACTTCTGTTAAACAAACATTTGTTTTTCGTAATCAAAACAGTAACACTTATTGCCAAACTAATTATACGGTACATGGTCAGTAATTGGATGTTATTGATAATGCAAACTGTTTGTCACAAATCCGAATTAGTGAATATTAATCAAATATAAGGGCGACAACAGTAATATTGGTCCTCTTTCCTAATTACATCTGCAGTTTTATTGTATTTACTTGTTTTGTTAACAGTAAGTATGCGACGTTTATTAGGCAAGTTTAATCGAAGCCGTCATTCGTTTGGATAAACATGTTCCCTAATACACATCGTTACCCCCATTGACCTAACACATGGCATAGCATGCTCCGATTGTGAACGGCCCCGTATTTGTACTTCGGTATGTAATTACCATGCTTTATTGGATCGTTTATTTGTCCGGTTATTTGAATCAATATTTTACTCGCCGAGTTGGCGCTTCCGAGCGAATAAATACAGACTTAATTCGGGTTATTTAATCATCAATTGAAATTTCTTGTCAATTCCCTTCCCTTGCATCAAGATGATAAATTCACGTAGCCTAATGATGTCCTGCCTTTTAAAAAAACTTTACAGGGATAGTACAGTTTTGGCAAACTGAATTTTAGTAATCAAAACTTGCACCATACCATTACAAACTAGTAGTTATAACTACACCATGCTCGAAAGGTATAACACATTACAAACAACCAAGTAAAACACATCTGATCATTTAAAAAGAGCCGTTAAAACACAAGAGGAAGCTTTTTATTACAACGCATTCTTTTTAACCATTTTTGTTTTAAAATGTGCATGTGATATTTTGTAAAAATACTGATTTATTAGAGAGATCATCAACAGCTATTTAAAAACCTCTTTTGTAATGTTAAGTGTTAGCATTTATATTAGTTTTCTTAAATCATCTAATACATGTAGGATCCCACTTTTATTCCGATCGGATATAACTATTGATATTTCAACTGTTTCTGAACCGATTTTGATCAAATAAAGTTTATTCTGTAAAATTATATGCTCTGTCAAATTTGACACTCAGTCCTTCATTACCTCACAACAACAATTATTATTGAAACGCCCTCTGTATCAAAACTCCACTATCCCTTTTACTCCCGATGAATATTTATTGTATGTCTTCAAAATGCATAACAACTGCGTTAAGCCATGAGCTATGTTTAGTTGTCATATATAATTATAGACATAGATTAAAAATTATCGGTAATGGTGATGATGATGATAATGATGATGATAATGATGATGATGATGATGATAATGGTGATTATGATGATAATGATGATGGTAATGATAATGATGATAATGATGATGATGATAATGATAATGAAGATAATGATGATAATGATGATAATGATGATAATGATGATAATGATGATAATGATGATAATAATGATAATGGTGATAATGATGATAGTGATGATAATGATGGTAATGATGATAATGATGATAATGATGAGGATGAGGATGAGGATGAGGATGAGGATGAGGATGAGGATGAGGATGAGAAAGAGGATGAGGATGAGGATTAGGATGAGGATGAGGATGAGGATGAGGATGAGGATGAGGATGAGGTTGATGGTGATGGTGATGGTGATGTTGATGTTGATGTTGATGTTGATGTTGATGTTGATGTTGATGTTGATGTTGATGTTGATATTGATGTTGATGTTGATGTTGATGTTGATGTTGATGTTGATGATGAGGATGAGGATGAGGATGAGGATGAGGATGAGGATGAGAAAGAGGATGAGGATGAGGATTAGGATGAGGATGAGGATGAGGATGAGGTTGATGTTGATGGTGATGGTGATGGTGATGTTGATGTTGATATTGATGTTGATGTTGATGTTGATGTTGATGTTGATATTGATGTTGATGTTGATGTTGATGTTGATGTTGATGTTGATGATCTGGAGGATGATGAGGATGAGGATGAGGTTGATGTTGATGTTGATGTTGATGATGATGATGATGATGCCGATGGTGATGGTGATGATGATGACGATGGTGATGGTGATGATGATGATGATGATGATGATGATGATGATGATGAGGTTGATGATGCGCAGGAGGACGACGATCCCAAGATGGCACGGTGCATCTAATAAAATCAAACTGGGTACCTTCAGGACAACAACCAGAAAGACAGATGGGTCTGGCGCCAAGGAAGATACTACTAATGGCCCGGTCAGATATCAACGGATATCGGAAACGTATGCCCAACGAATAGAAAATTTGCGAAATTAAATTATTCGGGGGTGAAAGTCGTCTCCATTGCTTCATGTACAAAACATAGAACAACGTACATCACCGGACAAGGAACGGACAAGAAACGTATAGAACGGATGGAAAATTTAGCTCTCCGTTTGACATACGTTTGCGCAATCCGTTGATATGTGACCGGGCTATTAGTAGGGCTAATCAGCTGCGGCGTAGCGTGGTCGGACTACATATATTATTAGGGATCTGGGGCTCGCGAAATATTGGGGGATTTTTGTTTGTATTCCCCTATTATATTTTGTATTGTTTGTATTAAATCATATGGGCGAGGGGGCATTCTTCCGTGCCCCCGTATAGGTACGTAGCTACGTCGCGGCTAATTTAGTTTATTCTATGAATACAAATTAATGTCTTACTGTCTTCTACCTTGATGTAGAAATTAATCCCAATGTAAAATGCAATAATGATATGAAGGATTATAAGTGATGGGGAAGAGTGGCGTATAGCGTGGATCGACTGATTAGGGGTGGGGTCGCAACTTATTTGGGGGAACACTGCATATATACATTTCCGAGCATGGTGGCTTAGCGGTTAGAGTGTCCGCCTCATGCACGGGAGGTCCCAGGTTCGAACCCAGACCGGGTCATACCAAAGACTTTAAATATGGTACCTTCTGCCCTCTAGCCAGGCGCTCGGCATTTATAGAATGGAGAAGGGAAAGTTAATCACACGAGTTCCCAGAGGACTGGCCCCCTTCTGTAACTATCGCTGCATTTAGTAGACGTGTGGCCTAGGGCTAATGAATCGGAGATAGGCGCCGCCTTATGTGCCAACATTGGCACGGGAAGGAATTTTAACTAACTTTTTAACTATATACATTTATGCATGTAATTGTATGTATTTATTTATTATGTTTTGAATTATGCATGGCAAATTATTACTTTGAGGGGTGCATGACTGTGCCCCCGTATAAAGTCATTATTTTGATTAAAGTTGTATAATGGGCATACGGGCGATTAAGGGTATTGAGGAGGAGGGGGGGGGGCAGATCTCTTTTAATAGCACCCGTTTCGACCTAACAATCACAGAACATTTAATAAATTTGCTCGCAATATGACATGGTTTTGCCTGAAAAATATATGTTTTAGCCCCTAGTCCCAGTCTAACACGCCCCAGTAGGTACTAAGTATTATCATACTCAAGTCAGAGAGGTTTTCCTAACGGATTAAAGGTATTCAACAAAACACAAAAATTACATTCTGAAAAGCAATTTCATCATTTCATTATTATTGGAGACCTAAATGTGCAATATCCTCCCATTAACAGCGAGACCAATTAGATGCAATCGTGTAAATCGTGAGGGTTGTCGTTGAAAATAGCCCAAGGCTAGTATGATAAAACACAACTTTGAGTCGCTAAGCAAGTAAAACCGATACTAATCATATTTGATGTATTGTGTTATTTTTGTTATGAAATGTAATTGAATGCAATTTTGCTACATCGTTATACTTAATGTTTCTTATTAAATTGCCTATTGTACATTCAGGACCATAACACATATTAGGTATATTAGAGTACTAATTGGTATACATTTTATATAGAAAATATCGAATTAATTTAAATTAAAAAGTATACAGTATTATGTGTGATTATCACGGGTGGCATGCTTCAGGTAGATTACGATTTTAGCGTTGTGGTACGTGCTTTACGGAACGTTATGTGAAAGACAGCAATGTTTCATGTAGTTGGATTTGTTAAACACCTATATTTTATTTTGCTCGTCATTTCACTGATCATTCCGCTATTATAGTAACGTGAAAACTTTACGGGTATTTAAAATGAAATCCAGGAAATGATATATCAACTATTATGAAAACTAGACTAGGTTCCCTCATACCTACCTTGTTGTATTCGTTTTAACAATAAAATCATGCGACAGGTTTCAGTTTTTCAAATTTCCCTTTCGGTAACAAGATATTTACGATTGAAGTGTTCAGATGTTAAATTATCCACTGGACCATCAAAATCGTGTACAAAGTGAGAGCAATGAGTTAGTGAATATCACTTTACATATTTGCTCATTACTCGGCCATATAACGTCCATTTAACTTGATCACCCAAGTTTACATTGTATCAACCACTCATCACTTTTTGCACATGTTAACAAAGTTACTAAATCCCTTTAATGATACAATCAGGTATGGTTATAAATCGAGTATATGGTTATTATTTATTATTTATTATGCACACGGTCATGGACGGGAAGGCCATTAGATGTATACGCTCACAACATAATACAAAACTACTGCAATGCGGATCTATACAATGACGATATTTTTTGTCTTTTTCTTTGTCGTATCCTTATAAAATGTTCAGACAAAATCCAGTTGAATTGCAAATGTGACATTAAGGCTTAACCGTGAATGATTGAAAAACGAAATGAACATTATGACAATGATGAATAGATTCATGTTCCCAGACGTATACTTAAAGCGATCCATTATCCGTGTGCGATATTTCCAACAGTGATATTTGAGACTTTACTCGCAAACCAATATCGATGCAAGCAATATTCTTCTGCATGATACGTGATATTTTTGGTTAGAAATATAATAATATTTACAATGTGAACAAAAACAATATGGTCAAATATCCACCCCGATCGTTCGCGCGAAGTACCCGAATTCAGATACTACCTTGGACTACGATCGGAAAGCGTTCAGGGACGCCTTTCAATTCAATCTTAGATATCTCCCTAATTAGAAAGACATTAATTTCGACAATTAAAACCCATTTCATCATTATGTTACAATACACCAAACAACAAGGTAAAATATTAATATAACATTCTAAGTAATATTGGTTGAATGTACAACAAAGCTAATGGATCACTTTAAGGTAACTGAGTCGTCATTTCAAAGGGTGCATTTTGAAGATCTCTTCTTGCCTGGGGGCGCAATGTTCGAGTGACTGCGTCGTCAAGTTCGGGTATGCGCACAAAGTAGAACAGCGCCATGTCTTACGAACCAGGCGGAATCGTACGTGAGCGCGACACCCGCGCAAATATGTAGTGTAGGTAAGCTTCATAGCACGCTGCGTACGCACAACATGACGCCTCCATGTGAGCATTTAAAAAAACGCTCCTCTGGCGCGACGATTCTTTGTCTTTAAAGTCACTGGGTATTCAAATTCGGGAATGCGCAAGGTGCAGTGTCATGTCTTTAATGGAACCAGGCAGAATTGTGCGACGCGCGCGCCACACCCGCGAGTCTAATATACTATACAGAGCGTGTGTATGCGTTTCATGCAGTTACTTTAATATCGTGCGCGATGTAGGTTGCGCACAATGATCATTTTCTGAGCGACGCGCTTAATACCCACACAGCCGCCTTGTTACGAATGAAGAGCGCTGCCCAGGCTGTGTATCTACCGTAAGCCCCATTTGCAATCGGATGTGCATTCGTTTTAAGATCAACGTCCTTAAGCAGACTTTCCAACGAAAACTTGTAACGAAAACTTTACAGAGCGCAGCTGCACAGTGGGTGTCAATCTCGAAAACGCCCTCTGAAATCGACGGTGCACTCTCGTTAGAACCCTAAACGTTCTTAGTACACCATCCAATGGTTATACGCACGCCTTGCGTTCAATAGCTGCAGAGTCGCAGCAAGATATTGCGCGAGCGACGCGCTAAATACGCACCAATCCTTGTAGTTATGAACGCAGAGCGTTGTACAGTGGGTTAGAGTACCTGCATAAAGAGAGTAGCGACAACTGGTGTGCACAAATGGATAACAAAATGGCGACAGCTGTTTTAAGTTACTGCATACAGGAATGCTGAGTTCAACAATGCGCTAAACTATGACTCGACCTCTTTGAGCATGCAGTGGTTTAAATTCCTTTCGCCATTTTGTATCCATTTTGTGAACAATAGATGTCGCTACTCTCTTTATGCAGGTACTCTACAGTGGGTATCGCAAGAGCGCCCTCTGAAATCGAAGGTGCATTCCCTTTAAGAATAATTCTGAGACGATAGTTTGTACACCCTCCATTAGTTTTTTGCGACGGGAAGTAACGCTTGGGCCAGATTATGAGGATATTCATTTGCATAAACATTCTATTAGCCCAGGGAACGAAATGCAAATGCATACTTTGAGCTGGTTGTCTGTGAAAATAGCTTGCGGCGATACAACTAGAGCGTGGGTGGCTAGGTGGGAATACCGAATCTGTTTCGTTCTATTTCTGTTTTGTATGTTGTACACAGACATTCATAATTTCTGCTTTTGTGCTTCTGGTTTGTACTCTGTTCATGTTTTATCATAATTATTTTGTATGAGGCATCTTCTCTGTTTTTTCAATTAATGTTAGTTGCTTAATGAAGCTCAAAAAAGGAATTTGTTGCATACTTATGTTCCTTTATCCTGACAGTATAATTGCCCTTTTATGTGTATACATTATAATACGCCTGAAGCGAATTTAAAGGGATGCCTGTAAAGTGTCTAACTCCACGAAAATTACTTGGAGCTTCTTCGTTTCTCTTTTACCGTGTTGTTTAGCTTATGGTAAGAGAATAATAAAATAGGGTTAGATTTGTTCAAATGCCCCTTTAGTATGACGATATCTATCATTCAGCTCAAGAGCGTTAATGAACGGTCATAGACCTCATAAACGTCATACAGTATTTCGTTGTAAAAGCTGACGCATATTTTCGCCTTTTTAACCAGGAAAGCAGTGTTCTTTTTCAATGAAACTTTCACACATCATTCGGACATATCTTACAATGATTTTGATACAGGATTGAAGTCTCAAATGTCATGGCAATATCTGACACTTTATAGGTGCACCTTTGATGTGTTTACAGGCACATTAAATTAAAACGATAGGTTGCTCAAATACATGTATTATGTTTTGTTATGTTATGAATTAATTTTGGATAAGAAATAAACATTCATGCAGTTACAATTTGTTTTTCTATTGTATATGTCTATTTGCATCTTGAAATAGTCACAGCACAATGTTATACGCCCGCCTGAATGGCGGATACAGACATATCGTTCCACAAGTTAATTTCCCTCGATTATTTCGATTCATAATTTTCTTTAGTTTATGTTTCATTACGACCCGACATGCATTTTCTGGAATATGACCAAATCCATATGATTCATCAATACCTCTCATTACATTGCTGTCAATTGTTTTATATTGATGTTGGTTTTCTATATCTGGATCGTTGTCATAATTGTACAGGTAAAATCAAGCCTGAACGTGGAATAACGCTACCAAATTATAAACGAATGACGCAATCGTTATACACTTTGTTCCAGATAGCACGTGAACTCCGATGAATAATTTATATGAGTAAAATAAGCGTTAATGCTAAATCAATATCGAATATGGCAATTTAATCATGATCATCATAATCATTGATCCTAGAAATAATACGACTAGTTATATTATGTCAATATAAAGCATCCATAACAGCGGGTTATTACCCTATCGGACAGAACACAGTGTGCAACCGAGTGAACGCAATCTGTTTCACAGTGTTGACGACAGTGTTAAATTGGAGCGTTTTAACAGTATCTCACACTGTGAACACACTGTGAATACCTTCGAGCACACTGTGAACACACTGTGAGTACACTGTGAACACCTGTGAGCGCACTGTCGCCACGCTGTGAATAAACTGTGAACACACTGTGAACACACTGTGAACACCTGTGAGCGCACTGTCGCCACGGTGTGAATAAACTGTGAACACACTGTGAGTACACTGTGAACACCTGTGAGCGCACTGTCGCCACGCTGTGAATAAACTGTGAACACACTGTGAGTACACTGTGAACACCTGTGAGCGCACTGTCGCCACGCTGTGAATAAACTGTGAACACACTGTGAGTACACTGTGAACACCTGTGAGCGCACTGTCGCCACGCTGTGAATAAACTGTGAACACACTGTGAGTACACTGTGAACACCTGTGAGCGCACTGTCGCCACGCTGTGAATAAACTGTGAACACACTGTGAGTACACTGTGAACACCTGTGAGCGCACTGTCGCCAAAATGTGAATACACTGTGAACACACTGTGATCACCTGTGAGCGAACTGTCGACAGTGTGAAATTGCCTGCGTTCACAGTGTGATGACTGTTCACACTGTGAAAACGCTCCAATTTAACATAGTCTACACAGTGTTTTTACACTGTGCCTGATCTTTGCCTGAACAAGACCTATTATTTTTTGTACAATTGTTGCCTGAAACATGTGAAAGGGACGTGTTTTCGCACAAATACAAACCAACACTGGTCATGCTGGTGGAGGAGGGAGGTGGTTCAACGCCCCTAATAACCCCCTCTCCATTCGTCTGTGGGTTGACAGTCGAGCTCTTTGGAGGAAGATCGTTTTGTCCCGGACGGTCTCGCAAGTATTGTTGAGCAAATATGCATGAGATGTGTTAGGGGGGCCGAGTGATAATATTGATGCTGCGTGAATCGGGCGAACGTTCCCCGGGGCTTTGTTTCATATCAAAACATGTTCCCCCTGTATTTTTACATAACCAACGATTTCTCGGCTCAAATTATTTTCCACCGATTCGTTTCCTCCCCGTATCGCCCCATCTCCCCTCTCATAATGATCTAGTATTTCACTCTCCCTCTGTCTCTCTCGTCTCTGCCTATCTGTCCATCTTCCTGACTGATATCTGTCATTATATCTATAGTATTTGTCTACTTATATATCTACCTATCTATCCATCTATATATATTTATCTATCTATCTTTATATCTGAAGATATCGAAACCGGTGAGAAGTAATTGAATGACAAAACAAAACAAATTACCATGGAATAATATTAAACATGTTTTCAAGTTTGTTTTGTTTACTCTATATATTTTGATCGACGAAGACTTTGTAAAGTTATATTTATTTAGACATCTATATATCTAACTTATTCACATGTTAGCTATCTATTATTTCTAGCTATCTAGATATATATTTACGGCATATGCACGTACTCATTATAATCCAGACGAGAATAATTCGCGCACCAGTTTGTGAGATTATGAAATACATGTACCCTTATTTCAGCATGTAAATCATGTTAATAATGACGTAATTTGCACCAGCCACACGGCGTCAATTATAATGGTGTGTGGAAGCATGGTCGTGCATTAGTTAAAGTTACTGCGACGTCGTTTGAGAGGGCGCCCGTCAACGAGTTCACAGTGTGACGCCATGTATTAGGCATGGCACGGCGCGCACTCTATGACTGTATAGAAGATCGTACATTATCATGCATGGGTTTCGCAATCATTTACGAATCCGCCTGTTTCTAAAGACATGACGCTGCATGTAGTGTTGTGTTACCCTAACTCCCTCTAGGATAAATGCACCAGCCCCTTTAAAGATCATCAAGCAAGGGGATGCTACTCCGGCGGGTGGCCATTTTGAATAGGGCGAGTGTGCGCACTGCGCAGCATTAAGCCAACGTGTAGCACGCGCCGTTCACAAGATGGCACCGCGCATCTGATTAACGAATCCGAACTACCTTTAATATTAATCTTATCCTATATAATAGCACGTGTGAAGAGCGGACTCATATGCAAGTATGCTTGGTTCTTAAAGGGATATAGTTGTTTTGTTGACATGTGCATATATTTTTCAGTGGGTAATTAGAAATCTGATCACTTCTATCGTAAATATCGTTTGAATGAGAGGGACATTCGAATTAAACGAGGTACTAGAGAACCACTACAGTTTTAGGTGAAATGAGTGGATTTGGACAATGTTACTAGATCACTTTACGCCATAATTTGTGCTTTAATATCTGTGTCGTCAACACGGCCCTAGAACTGACGACTCAGTATCTCTAGAGTGATCAGGTAAATTTTGTCAAATTCAACCGAAATCACTTGAAGCGTATTAATTTTCTTGTTGTTTGGATTACGGTATGAGAAGAATAAAATGGGTTTTTACTTTCCAAATGTTTCCCAAACTATGGATATTATTGCGCTATATAAGTAACCTGTATTATTATTATTAGTATCCGATTGAAAAGCGTATCAGAACGCCTTTTCGATTGAAGTTAAATTCCTTGGGTAGTAGGCGATACATAATGTTTCACTTTTGTCAATAGCCTAGGTAAACAGTGTTGTTTCTTATGAAACACTCACAAATCATTCATAAATTATGACAGGGTTATCGGTACAAGACTAAAGTCTAAAATGTCCCTTTCGGAATACAGAATACTGGGCCCCTTTAATATCTTCTCAGAGTTGCCCCGAGATTCTTAGCTCCAGTGTGGACACGACGTTCGCCACTCGCGCCGAGGCGAAAGGAATCCGTACCGAGATCAGGTGACAGTAACCCAAGCGGGACACGTGACTCCGGCCCGGTGAAATAATATCAATATGAACCTTAATAGCCGTTCAAGTGGGTACAGATGCAGCGCTCCAATTCTAGATTACTTCTGGAAAACATACGATTGTCTCGGGGCATACATTTCTTCAAGAACACGGTGAAGACTGAGAGAAGCATCTACATGTATTTTGTGTTATTATTTTATTCTTACTATAAGAAAATAATATATTCATGAACAACAACCTTACTGTAGTCAAGTTACAAATATTCTCTTTAGTGTACCTGGTGATCTAATCCGTAAGGGCGACTCATACGCCTGTAGTAATCTTTAAGATTGAAAGACACAGCTTCATCACGAATAAGAATAAGATTGACTATAGAACATCAAACTCAATTGATACGTATAAACTTACTTAGCTATTCATCTTCTGGTATGGTATAACGTTAAATGAGTAAATGATTAAATGTTACCATCAGCGTGCCATGTGACTGTATTTTCCCTGTCGTTAAAAGTATATTTACGATTGTAGTGTTCGGATTGTTAATTATCCACTGGAAAGTTTTGAATTAGCTGCAATGAGCTGCAATGAGAATATCACTTTGCATTTTCGCTCAATTATTGACCATGCAATATTGTTTACACATTACTCAGTGGACGAATCAGATCACAGCAATACACATTGTATCATTGTTAGCTCACATTGTGTTCACAGTGTGGTCACAGTGTGCACAGTGTGTTCACACTGTGCTCGCAGTGCGGTCAGAGTGTGTTCACAGTGTGCTCACAGTGTATTTACAGTGTGCTCACAGTGGGCTCACAAGTTATTGAAAGTGTGATCAAAGTGTGTTCACCGTGTGCTCAGATGTTTGTGTCTAGAATTGTCCTCACGGACGATCATGTCCCCTCCCTATTTTGTTTTGTTTATCCACTTTATACTACACCCATGAACCCCCCCCCCCCCCCACCCCCTCCCCTTCCCAACTCTCTATAAGGGTGACCGCACTTTTATCCAGACATCTCATATCATCCATCCATTGTGACGTCACTAACTAGGGGGGAAATTAAAATGATCTTCAACCGAATATCTTAGACTGCAGAGCTGGGGCGAATCGTTTCCTGTGCGGAGCCTATGTGGCTGTCACATCATTATATTCCGATGTAATGCACTCGCTGGCGCACTGATAGGGGAGCCATGTGCGCAGGGGAACGTTTTTTTCTTAGGGAGGCTGAGGTGTTTTTGACCGAATACATTTACTTCCCGACTATTCACCTGATAAGTAAAAACAAACAAAAAGAAAACAAATGATCCTCGCCTTTATGATGCCCGAACAAGCCCGAAATTGTAGGTTTTGATTTAGTCCGAATATGGCATGTTTTTGCTCGAATGTGATATGGTTTTCCCCGAATATGGCATGGTTTTGCCCGAGTTTCAGGTGTGTTTTGCCCAAATATGGTCGTTTTCAAAACGCTAGGGGGGGGGGGGCAGCTGCAGAAGCCCCCCCCCCCCCCCCCCCCACACGCACACACCGCCTCATACGCCTTTGAGGGGAGCGGTGAGCTGCTGGGTTCGTAGATTGAAATTATTGACATTATTTAGAAACATATTCATTGGGCCAGACAACGAGTGAGTGACGAGGTTGCTTGCAATTTAGATTATTTTGCTCACAACTCGAAGCTATAATTATAGTTCGTTTAGAATTCGTTTGGCATATACTATCACAACGCCGCGAAATTTGTCTAGTGTGCGGGTATAGGTTTCTGGCAGATTATCAGGACTTCTTGTTCAATTAATGGGGACCGCCTTGTCGCAAACATGTAAATATAAATAACAAATTTGCAAATAAAATAAGGGTTTCCCGTGATTGTAACCGGTGCTCTACCAACTGAGCTATAAAACATGATGGTTATTCGACCCAGAAACATGCCTCCCCCACCGCCATGTCCTTGCCACCACCTGCCGCCCCCTTTCCTCACGTATAGAAGAAAGTTCTCCTCGTACACCCCTGTCGAGTTGCAGTATATTTGAGAGGGACATACTTGATTTGTAGTATAAGTTCTCTTTTTCAGCAAACATCCTTTCAATGCAAGCAACTCATTGTGGGTTAAACTGATCAGAAAAAAACGTGTAAAATAATAAAGATAGACAAATTAGCAAATACAATGGGGTTCCCGCGATTCGAACGCAAGGCCTCGTATTGCTAGATCGGTGCTCTACCGACTGAGCTGTAAACAACCTTGGTTGTTCGTCCCAGAAAACCTGACTCCAGTCACCCGCCGCATCCTTGCACCCACCTGCCCCCCCCCCCCCCCTTCCTCACATATAAGAAAATTCTCCCCTGTCGAGTATGCCAGTTAAATGATTTTAATAAGTATTACTTCGATTTTGAGTTAAATCCTCTAAATTGTGAGAAACTCGTCACAATACTTTTAGTAGAATATCTCATTTTGCACAAACGTATCTTAACTAAGTCATTATAGTATGATGGCGGGTATGCACGTGACTAAGACCCCTTTTCTTTTTTTATTATCGTGTCGTATATAGTTGAACATATATTATGACGGAATATACACAGAAACAAAAAATCTGAGTCCAATGACTCACTTCAGTGAGTCTTTAGTTTGTCCGTGTATAGCGACACGTTTTTTTTTCTTTTACTGAGTTTTCTTACCCACACATACCGAGTCAATTGACTCAATAAAAGTCGAATGACTCACTTTTCCCTGAGTTCAATGACTCACTTCAGTGAGTCAATTGACTCGATAAAAGTCGAATGAATCACTTTTCCAGTCTTTCTTTTTTCCAGTCCAATGACTATAATTTCCCTTACACCACCTGCTGCCTCCCCCCCCCCCCCCCCTCTTTCCTCAGA
>JBAMJV010010515.1:0-67021 GCA_037951105.1 Echinarachnius parma | reverse complement strand
CTCTTGCCGGAGTGTTGCCTAGCGGAGCCAATTCGTTGGTATTTTTCATGTTAATAATTATCATTTTCACAATTTGTCTTGTAATCCCTTTATCTCCTTCATTTTCTTCTTTATACTTCCTTGTTGTGTCTCTTGATTCGTGTTCTCTGTGGCCTAAAAAAAAACAAAAAACATTACTTCTCCACCATGTTGATAGACATAATACTCCCTCAAACATAGCTTACACCTCTCTGATTTACGATGCCTTTACAATTGTATACCATTTCAGACTTCCTTATTGATAAATAATCCAAGAGTTTACTCTCTTTTCTTCTCTATTTTACTCTATATGCCCTTCTTTACCTCTCTCATTTTACACACTCTGTCCTCTCTCTATTTGACTGTCTGCCTCTCTTTTAACTTTTTCTCATGAACACACTCCTATATCTCTTTGTTTGTCTCTTTATTACACTTATACTCTTGTTTTCTCTCTTTCTAATAAAGACTATGTATTTAAGTGTGATCCTCCTCATTATTATAATCTCTTCCAATCCTCTTTTGCTCCCATAATTCCGTCTCATCATATCTCCACCCCTCTCCTTCCTCGTCAATCAAAACGCCATCTGGCCATGTAACCTTTCTAATTCGATACTACTGTCTTTTGATTGATGAGTTGGGCACAACATTTAGAGTTTGCGAACAGAGTTGAAACGAAATAAAAAATTTCGATATTTTGTTTTTCATTAATATCGAGTAAATGTAAAGGGAATTGACGTTTTGATACGTCTGCTCTAAATAATAGTAACAAAAAGAAAGTGGAGACACGAGATAAGAGCTTATATATTCTGTAATAAATACAGAAGAAAGGATAATCTACGTGCAAGAACATTTACATTTCGATGACAGATAACAGCGAGCAGACGTTATGCGAAATAAAAAGCATAATATGTAAAAGGACACTAAGACAGAGAAAGAGAGAGAGATATTACCAACAAAAGTGGAGGGGAATTTCCCCCTGAAGTTATGATCCTGTAGAGAGCAAAGACTGGAATTTATTTATGTTATTTTACAACAACAAAACTTAACAAAGCTATCATCAGATCTGCAACACAATGTTTATTTCGCCAAAATTAAGATTTCATGGACTAGTTTATTAGGGGCGTCGATCACGGGGGGGGGGGGGGGGGATGGGGGGATATATCCCCCCCCCCCCAATATTTTAGGTGGGGGGATGGCCTGTATTATCATCCCCCCAATATTTGGGGTTCAAAAATATATAATAACATTAAAATTAAGAAGCATTGCCCCCTCTCATGAATGGAAGTTGTTAATATAATCTTCTTTAAACCACTTTTTGATAATGCTTAACTGCCCAGATCCAAAATCTTCCGGGGCTGCGCCCCTGGAACCCCCATTAAGGTTATTTGACCCAGCCCCAGCCCTGTACTCATTGAATAGTTTTATTCAGGACTTCTCTCTTGGCAAACTTTCAGGCGATCCTGGCCCACTGCGCTTCGCTCACTAGAATTGAGCTAACTATTCAATAGTTAATTGTATTTCTGGATATTACAAATCCAAAAGCTTCCGGGGGCTTCGCCCCTGGACCCCCAATAAGCTTTCCAATGTGGGTATCCCTTGACTTATTCTATTCAGGGTTCCATCAGGATGATTGCAATCGACAGTATTTATCTATCAGACTAAAATTCATCCATACTTGGACAGTGCCCTCATCATAGCAGGAGCTTGCAATATGCACTTAATAATCTTCCAATCTCTAAACAGCTAAATCAAAAGCCAGTTAACTAAAGAATAGTTAACTCTATATTTACATATAGACAACATATTTATATCTGGATATTACAAATCCGAAGCTTCCGGGGGCTCCGCCCCTGGACCCCAATAAGCTTCCCAATGTGGGTAACCCATGACTGATGCTATTCAGGGTTCCATCAGAATGCTTGCAAATATTATGTATCTATCAGGCTAAAGTTCATATTGGACAAAGCCCAGCTCATAACATGATGCTTGCAATGTGCACTTAATAATCTTCTAATTTCTAAACAGCTGAATGCAAAAGCTTTGGAGCCCCCTAAACCCTCTCAGCCATAACAACCCGGGCACGCTGCTGGGTTGTCGCTTCGCTCCTCGCCAGAGATGGTCAAAATTACGAATCATCCCCCCCCCCCCCCCCAATGGCGAGAAGAAATCGACGCCCTTGTATGTTACAAACGATGTATTTTATGAAATATTTAAATCGTTCAATAACGTAATTGGCATTGATTAACTCTTAAGAGTGATGCCATCTTGTCATATTACGATATTATACTATTCATATCATTTGTTCGGTAATATTCGAGTGCCAAAGATAGTGTCAATTTTTAACGATTTATACGTACGTGAAGATCGTTCATGGTAAATGTAGGTATAGATGATGCTTAACTCGTACGATGTCATATAGATCATACCTATAACATGCATACAAATTGTGTATATAAAAGTGGGGTCCAAATTTACCACACTGCCCATCAGTATTGTACGGGTTTAGCCAGTGGACAAAAGAGATTAGCATTTACGGCAATATCAGGCGGAGAATAAAACCAACAAGAAAAGTATATTAAAGAAATTGCCAAGTCGCCAGAGGGGGTATAATAATTTATAATCCTTAATCCTTAACGCAAAGATATAAATCGATGGGACAACAGCAAGAAAGAAAAACGCATGAATATTTTATTATGAGTAATATGAAAACAGAAGATGGGCACCAGTGTATAAACGCAAATGGACTGTCGGTCATTATCCTCTAGTCCGCGTTCACATGTCCACCCCAAAAATGCGGGAGTTTCCGATTTGGGGGCAAATAGTCGACTCTCCATCATTGTCATTATCATATAGTTCGCGTTCACATGTGCACCCCAAAAGCGGGGTTTCTGATTTGGTGCAATGGTCGTCTCTCCGTCATTGTCCGATATCCTATGTTAACACTAATTTATAAAATGCCGGGGTTTCTCAGAAAATCACTGTCATTTTTCGATGTCGACACTCGAGTGTGGATATACAGTAGTCGGAAAGAAAATAATGTAGTCCGAAGTTAGCCATATTCTTAGGGAATGATTGATCTTACGTTGACACAGATTCTTGTATTTTTGGTAAAATTCGACAAAAATATGCTACACAATGCACAGTAATCCATCAGTATTGTACCTAGATAGTAGAACACAGGGCTCGTTGAAGCCGAGACTGGCGGTCAGCCATGTGTGGACGCACGGTCTTATACAGGGTGGCCCAGAAATAACGGAACGGGGTGCTTGCTATAATGAAGACACATGATACCCATCATAGCAACTAGTAACGTTCAATGCGTGCGCCATTGTTAGTACCCCTTCTTCTCTATACACAGCTGAACGCACACTCACAATGGCACACGGTTGATCGTTACTTGATGCAATATGGCGGGCATCATGAGTCTTTAGTATGGCAAGTACCCCGTTCCGTTATTTGTGGGCCACCCTGTATAAACCAGGAATGTTATTTATCTGGAAATGTGTTCTGGTCTAGTGGCCAGTGCTCTGTTCTTCGCACTAATCGGCCCGGGTTCGAATCTCGGCTGCGTCTCTTGGATGGTGACGATGAAGGGCGTTTCCATGCTGACGTAAATGATTATAATTAATTGAACGCGTCTGCAAAAACCAAACAAACTTGTCCCCGAATATCTCGATTCCGTGAGAACACGGTACTACAGTCAGCTGGGTGGCAATAAAACAAATATATATATTTTGCCACCCAAATGTTAATTGCATGTAATTATGTTAATTAGTGATCGCTCATTTTGGTCAAATTAATTATATTGGCCGATCGAATTATTGTTCAAATTGCTGTGTACATTTACAACCACAATAAAATTGTCCCACACTCATTTCAGAATCAGACACAAAAAAACACAACTATCAATCATGTCATAATATTGGATTTATACATCAATGACATTACCGAACTGTAGGTACAGTGGCAAGCGCGTAGACGCTATTAATTTGTTATTTTAAGCAATAAAGTCGTCAATGTTGCTATTAGCCTGATTATGGTAACAATGCAATTTCGTTTTTTATCTGCGCTAAGAGTTGCAAGCTTATAATGTTATGATTACTGTTCGTCCGATATCATTATTTGAGAATTCACATTTTGTAATCACAACAATGCTGGTTAATTAATTAAATTGTTAACTTCCGTCTATCAGAATGTTGAGAGAAAAGGTCGGGTTGCTGACTCACAATCATAACTTTGTTTGATTAAAACTGATATATTCGGCGCCATTTGGAATAAATGACGTGCACATTGTTTAATGTGATACATGTCTGGTATTCAATCATTATTGTTATGCTTTTGTGTATGAATATGTATATACAGTACATGTTTATATAGACATTTTATAGTCACTAATATTCTAATATTAAAAAGCGATATTTTTGTTATAAATTTGAATCAATATATTATACAGCTATAAAATCATATAAATAGTTCAATTGACATGTATATATATTTACGTAATTAATTAACGTTAGATTCAACATTTGGTTTGAAATTTACCGCACAAATTGTGGCAATGAATCTGGTATTAAGTTGATATGTTAAATGTAAAACATACAGTCATTATATACCGGAAATATTTGAATGAATTGGAAAGAACAAAAAGGGATTTGAAATAGGGTTTACAGGACCTCTCTATTACTGTTTTCAATAATGTAAAACATAATAGGAAATATCATATAGCGGAATAATTAGAATGACTAGCACTGAACGGAAGTTCCGTATTTTAAATCGGGGTATCGGGACCCTTTATTATTGTTGTTTTACTTGCAATTTTTTTTTTTTTTTGAGTAATAATTCTTTGATACTGGCAAAAGTTTTCATCAATAAAGTAAATATTTTGATTCTAGTGTTTATCTTGAACTGATTTAAACTGTATCTTCTACATGATTTCAAGAAACCCTCTAAATTGTGTCTGGCTCTGAAGACATCGGATCGTGTATGTAGACAATTCGATGTTTACATTTTGATGATTTATCTTGATAAAAAAACACCTACTGTAAAATAAACGGTATACTGTTGCTTATTATATAGGACACATATATTGTTATGTTTTTCGAGTTTGTCCCTATAACATGTAACATTATATCATATGTATGTATATATATATGTTTATATGAAGATTGCTAGTGCGTCTTGCGTATATTACTGTTGTTTTTTTTCTTTAGAGAATCATTATTATTATGACTCAATCTAGAAAGCAATTCCCACTGCCAATAAAATTCAGTATTTCTTTCCGTAAATTGGGCATTTGGCATTTAGCTAAATTTCCAGATCTTCTCTTGCTAATGTGCTGTCTAGATGGGCCGATCGTGACTATTTCTGAATCGTTGTTGTCAGTGTATTCGGATTGAGGTTATCAACATCATAATCATCATAATCATGAGTTCCATCATACATCAAGTTTTAATAGAAACCAATGTATGAACGTAGTGTATCTTTATAGTCGATGGGCGAATCATTTTAAAGGGGTAATTAAGTTTTGGTAGAGAGGGCGCTGCACAACACAATTTTGTCGTGAGGTAATGAAAAACTGAGTGTCGAATTTGAAAGAACATGCAATTTTAATGGCAGAATAAACTTTATTTGGTCAAAATCGGTTCAGAAATGGCTAAAATATCAATAAATATAACCGATCGTATTTATTTGGGCCCCAAATAAATACGATGATTTTTTGAGAATTTTTTTTTTAAATGCTTACACTTTTTCCAAAATTTTAAAAAAGCGGTTTTAAAATAGTTGTTGATGATCTCTCTATTTAATCATTATTTCAACAAAAAATCACATGCATAATTTTGTATGAAAAATGGTTGAAATCAATGCCTTATTAGAGAGCGCCCTCTTGTGTTTTAATGGCACTTTTTGAATGATAACAGGCTTTTTACTTAGTCGTTTGTATTTTTGTATACCTTTCGAGCATGGTGGGGTTATAAATATTAGTTTGTAACGTTACTGTGCAGGTTTCGGTTACTAAAGTTCAGCCTTACCAAAACTTTACTACCCCTTTAAACGATGCTCTTATATGTGATAACCTGGTACGATGACTATCATGATCAATCCACATGATCACTATCGTTATAGTCACTGTCGTCATCATCATCATCATCATCATCATCATCATCATCATCATCATCATCCTCATCGTCCTCATCGTCATCATCATCATCATCATCATCATCATCATCATCATCATCATCATCATCATCGTCCTCATCGTCCTCATCGTCCTCATCGTCATCATCGTCATCATCGTCCCCTCATCGTCCTCATCGTCCTCATCGTCCTCATCGTCCTCATCATCATCATCATCATCATCATCATCATCATCATCATCATCATCATCATCATCATCATCATCATCATCATCATCATCATCATCATCATATTCAACTGTTATTATCACCTTCTCTTTTGTTCGTGTTTCTTCTTCCTCCCACATGACCGTGTTATACCTGTAATATAATCATCCTCTTCGTCATTATCATCGGCATCAATACCTTCTTCGTCATCATTACTTTCTTAATCAACACCATCCTTGAATTCCCACGATGAATCGTTTATATTTGTACAAATGTTTTCTTTTCATTATTATTTTTTTATTATTTTTTAATGTAATATTTACATTTGAAAGAGGTGGAGGATGCGTTACACGTATATAGTCCATTATCATGTTTGCCTAATCGATGGGGCTGGTAAGGGTCAATATTAGCAGGGAGGGGGTACTCCAGACTCCAGAGGGGATATAGCTGGTTTCGGTTCTCATTCTTCTGAAGAAAGAAAATGCCGGTTAGGTGTTTTTTTCTGAATGTCTCTTTTGTAAGTAGAATTTGCAGAAAGCCTGCAAAAGAATACCTTCAAAACCACATTCATGATTGTGTGATATTAGCGACTTCTAATTTATTTGCATAATATAATAATAATAATAATAATAATAATGGTGGCTACTTATATAGCGCACGTTCCGTCTTTCGACGCTCGCGGCGCATCACTATTATTACCCCGACCATCGGATACATACTGCACTCAATCCAGCACGCAAAGTGCACATTTTCCACTCCCTGGGGAGCATTCCAGCTAGGCAACCTCGCAGGTGCACACAGTGCTAAGTAACTCCTTTCCATCCTTCCGGGTATCCATTTATACACCTGGGTCGAGAGCAGCAAATGTGTATACATTTTCTTGCTGAAGGAAATTCGCGATGGGCATACCTTGGATTCGAACTCGGGACATCACGATTGGAAGGCACGCGCTCTACCAATCTCGCCACACCACGTCCACACGCGGTGTATATTTATATAATATTGATATCATATTTCGTCATTTTATATATAATGAATGCCATTCGAAAAAAAGAAAGCAAAATATACACATACCGTCTTCAGTCGCCATCCTGTAGAAGGTATATTCAAGAAAATGTCTCTAAAGAACTCTAATAGCGTGATTAGCCTAATATAAATGCGGAATTTGAAATGGAAATTTTGTTAAATGTTTTCCCTCGAGTATACTTTGTCGTGTTTATGTAGGCCTATAACCATGCATGGGAATAATTGCCAAGAAACATTACATGTTTTGTTTTGACATGAGTAATTTACCGTGTATGCTGCATGCATATGCGTAATGCTATAATATGGACCATTGCTTTCCATAAAGCTTAATGGTCCGAGACGGGACCGATGAGAGACGGAGTCAGTCGGGTCGGATCCTCCCGAAACGAGTTAATTCTATCCGCATCACTTGCGATGATGCATTGACAAAAAGTCTGATGAAAAAGAACAAGAAACAAATACAAGTTTATTAACGATATTATGATACAAAAAGAAGAAGAAAGATAATATAAAGAAGATTTTTTTAGAAAAGAGAGATAATTATATATTTTTGACTTTTTCACCGGGTCCTCCTAAAATGATCTCATTCTTGCCGAATGACTTCTGATTATATTTTTTGCTTAAATACCAGCTGACTAGTGGGGGGGGGGGGGGGGGAAATGTCACAATAAATAGTAATAACATAAAGAAGGGGGAAATATACACTTTCATGCATTTGTATTTAAATATATTATGATACATATAAAAGAGATTTCAGGAAAAGGGGATGCTCTCCGATTGACTTAATTTGATGACAGAGAGATGAGAGAGAAAGGGTCATAACCATACAGATTGTACAAAATGTAGACATTAATAAGATAATGGTGGTCATTAATCAACACTGTTTCATTTTCTGATCGCCAAGATAATGATTTCGTTATTTTGTTCACTTTTTTCAGTATTCTATTTCTTCATGTCGTGCGCAGGTTCGCTAAGCCTTGATGAATGATGATACGTTCAATTTTCTCTGCGCAGCCATTAATAAATTGAAGTTATTTATTTCATAATGACTGCAAATTTCAAATACCTCTTTGTTTAACGATTATTTATATATTTTTGGGGTTAAATTCCAGATTCAGATGATATTCTACAATGACGATCTCTACGACAGTTACACACATGCAGAAAACTCGCCCAACGGACTCGCAATTGTATCACTTTTCATCAAGGTAAGAATCTTTGTTTACATTCTGGAATCCTCTGAAATATTCAGTATAAAATGTGTCTTTCCTTTCATTAAACAAAGACAATCCAATTTTCCTTTTCAACAAATTAAGATAATTTTGAGTAGCGTTTTTTTTTTTTTATCTGTAATGAGCAGGTATTTAAATTTGCTTTGGGCACGTTTGCAGTCAGGTGTAGAGTGATGAATGAGCGGTTTAATTTGGACAAAATACATTACAATGAAGTACCCCATGCTATAGAGATTAAAGGGATAGTTGAATTTTGGTATAGAGGGCGCTACACATAATATTTTTTGTGAGATAATGAAAAACTGAGTGTAAAATTTGAAAGAGCATAATATTTTAATGACAGAATAAACTTTATTTGATCAAAATCGGTTCAGAAACGGCTGAAATATCCATAAACGTAACCATTTGTAATAAATGTGGGGCCCCACAATTATTGGATAATTTTGAACCAACCGTTAAAATTGTTTTTTTAAATGCTTCCTCTTTTCAATAATTATTGTCAAAAGGAGTTTTTTAATAGTTGTTGATTATCACTCTAGCTCATCACTATTTTTACGAACCATCACATGCACAATATTTTATTTAAAATGAAGGAAACCAATGAGTTTTTAGAAAACGCCCTCTTGAGTTTGAACGGCTCTTTTTGAATGATAACAGGCTTTTTACTTAGTCATTTGTAATTTTGTATTCCTTTCGAGCATGGTGGAGTTATAACTATTAGTTTGTAATGTAATGTTGCAGGTTTTGGAAACTAAAATTCAGTTTGACCAAAACTGTACTCTCTTTACCAGAACTTAACTATCCCTTTAACTCTTAAGTCGGGTTTTTATAAAAACATCTCAAAATTCCTAACATATCGCCCATACTGATACAATTGCCTTTTGTTCCCTTTGTTTTCCTTTTTTTAGGGGGGGGGGGGGGTAACCATGACTATTAAGACAATTAAACCGTTGCTTTCGAGGTATTGCTCTCCGTAAACTTAATAAATGGGGCACCAGGCTTCCTTCCGTACCCAATAGGTTCAGAAAATCGGCCATTGTGGGTAACGTGGTGAACTAGATGTTCTAATGAAGCACTTTGTAAATTTAAAGTGGATCCGAAATGGGTGTGATTGATCGGTTCTATAGAATCGCTTGTTTCATCCATCAATTAAGGGCCATGATATGTCGGGGAGTATTGTATGGATACTGGATAGGTGTGTGTTAAGACCTGACCATGATGAATGATGGAATTACATCACACACTTTAAACAAAACAAATAGCGTGCATGCTGCTGGGGACATCTGGACATCTTCAAATTTGATCTAATACCATCTCATCGACTTAACGCACTCGATCAGGGGTCCATTGGTGTCGACTATGGGGGTGAAGCAAAGGGGGCAGGGCGGATCTAGCTTTTTGCTAAGGGGGGGGGGGGGGGTTTGACCCAATGACGATCTAGCTTTTTGCTAAGGGGGGGTTGACCCAATGACGATGCGGAGCATCGTCCATGAGCCGCGAAGCGGCTAATTCTTTTTGCTATTTTGAACCCCCGTAAGTGATTTTTTTCACTTTTGTCACTGATACATTTTCACTTGGCAGCCCAAGGGGGGGGGGGGGGGGGGGGGGGGGGGGTTAAACCCCCTAACCCCCCCCCCTAGATCCGCCACTGGGGGGGGGGGGGGGGTAAATGGTAAAGGGTGATTGCACCACACCCCTTCATCGCCTGTGTGGATGCATATTCGCGTTCCCCGTTGTTGCACCTGTTGGGGTAATTGATAAAGAATGGTACTTTCATTAACATGATAACAATCTACCTTCTACCTTCTGCAGCTCTACAAAATTAAACTGGTTAAGTATTCTTTTTTTTCTTCAAAGGTGATTACACTGGTTTACGATGGCTCTCATGCATGGTGTTGTTGTTGTTTACTTTTGTTAAATTTTATCAATTTTACTAATTAACCAAACCTGGTACATGTACCTAAATAGTCAACTTTGAGGGTGTTTTTTTTTTTTTTTTTTTTTTTTTTTTGGTCGGGAACATCCAGTGGATAGTTAAACATCCGAACACTTCTATCGTAAATATCTTTTTTAACGAAAGTGAAATTTGACAAACCAAAACCTGTGTCATGCTTATATTGGTAATACGGATACAACACGGTAGGAGCATAGACCTACCTTAGGTCTATGTTTAATATGAGAGAACCTCTAGATTTCAAATTAATCTTTGTGGATTTGGACAATGTTACTATAGATCTCTTTAAATAATCATACCACTATATACATTGACAGGGGATACCCCCTACCCCTTCGACCACTTTGAGCTGGCGACACATCTGAAACAAGCAAGTGCCCTTTCAACCAAAAGTGCCACTCTCAAATGACCATCAATCAAAGGCATCGATTGGCGCTTCTCCATGGGGATTTAAAACCAGAGTTGAAGCACTTTTTTGATGATATGGCCCCGATATGGACCCCCGCGTGTTTGTGACCAGAATACTTATGGATTCTTGCCTTCTGATCTTGATTTGGTAACGATTTTTTATGACTTAATCCCCTTCGGACTGCGTGCGCGGAATACTTATGGATTTCAGCTCTCTAATCTTGATTTGGTAATGATTTTTAGATAGGTATCTTCGCCGCTTGGACTGGTTACGACCCCACTCCCCGCTGAGGGCGGAATACAACTTCTGGCATTGTATCGATTTTTGGTGGCCTCGCCGTATCGAGCCAATCAGCTAATGACAATCGTTCGTCTGTTGTTCGGTGAATTGTTTAATTACAGGGCTTTGGTTATTATCTCCTACCCTTCTTTCTGAACGGGGCCCAGTAATTAATTAAATACCGGTTGAGGGTTATGGAGTAAGGTATTAGGTCCTACAAACCCCTATCGATTTCTGGCGATATTCATTCTCTATTCCGGTATTGAAACCCCGACAAAGTGTCAGTCTTCATTAGTGCTAATGAGATTTGCTTTTCGTCAACAAGGGAATTGGTTTTAAAATATGTTACCTAAATATCGATTTTCACTTTCCATTTCCCCCCTATATATACGCGCTACCAATTCCCCAGAGTCGACAGAGGGACGTTTTGAGCGTTTGTTTGTCGGATAGATTAATTAAAAGGGGTAATGTTACTTTTCATTAGCTTCACCAACTCACGAGAAATACCGACGCCTATAACTATGTTTGCTTTAGGAGCTGTGAGCGATTAATGTAGCTTTGAGGTTTAATTGGGCGTACAACTATGATAACATTTATTAGTATACCTACTATAATTCCTCATGCGAAGCAGTCAAACTTTATTCTTCATGAGTTATTGTCATGATATTCGAGCTGAATTCAAGATTATTTGTAATTTATTCAGGATGTCGAGCGAACGACATATGAAAATGTTATGACATAAAATTGTTCTGATACAGTATATGTAAATGAATAATATCTAGACTGTGTTTGTTTACTTTTACATTTACAATTTATTTTCCTGACATGTAATATTACTCATTCATTATTCGTACACTTTTAAAAATAGAAAATAGATCTGAAAAATAATATTATTCATCAATAAAAAATATAGTTATCAAGAACTTTTTAAATGAATCGCTTGTAATATTGCTATCTCAACCCTAATAAACACACAGCATGAGAGTTCTAAATTGCTAAAAAGCAACAGGCTCCGGGGCTCATCAGCCCCTTGTTTCTCTGATATAGAGTCCACAGGGCGTACCTATGTACCCCTACCCGTTTAGGGCTTCGCTGCATGGTCCTTCGACGTTCCATTTTTTTGTCATTTAATTTGTATTTCATTTCCAATATATCATAATTTTACAATGCAAGGAACGTTATAATATAACAGATTCAGATCAAAACATTTGACAATAATTCATCATACAAATGGTTGGAAATGGAGAGCGCCTCTGAAAAGCAATTTGACTGGACGAGAACGTTTTATAACTTCCAGTTGAAAAGAGAAATGGCCCCTGGTCTGAAAATTAAATGCACACAACACTGGTACAAAATTTGTTATAACTGAACTTTCCTCACGCTGTTTTTGTTGTTGTTTTGTACAGGAAGGAAATTTGACTGGCCGAGAACTGGGGAAGCTGACTGGGATCAGGGTCTTAAGTCAACTCGTCTACAAAGGTATAATTATAAATTATTAGAGTTCTAAGTTTCTTTTTTTGTAGCGTTCATTTGTCTTTGTATTAATGTATGTCTCGTGTCATTCAACTTGCAATTTCAAAATTTACTTGGCCTGTTTTCGATACTTCTTACATCCTAGTTTGTATATGATTTACAAATAATGGTAAATAATACTACTAATAAAGACGGCCCATTTTTTATATATACAGTGCTTTATCACCGCAGTCTCAAAGCACGTATTATAACCCTGGCTTTGACTGAGAGACTAAATAATACATCACGTATATACGAGGAATCTACGTCCACGCCCATGATCATATCATACATGTATAGAACATGAACATGGTACCATGTTTATTAAAATTATGTTTGTTAGTTTGATGTATTAATCGCTCTTTATTATCGCTTTGTATTTTAGGCAATGGAGTAAATGTGAGCGGCCTGAGCATACCCCTCCTACTGCCGAAGACGAAATAATACATCACGTACGAGGGCTCTACAACCACACCCATGATCATATCATACATTTATAGAACATTAACACGGTACAATGTTTATTAATTGTTAGTTTGATGTATTCATCGCTCTTTATTATCGCTTTGTATTGTAGGCAATGGAGTTAATGTGAGCGGCCTGAGCATACCCCTCCTGCTACCAAAGACGAAATAATACATAACTTACGAGTGCTCCACGACCACGCCCATGATCATATCATACATTTATAGAACATTAACACGGTACAATGTTATTAATTGTTAGTTTGATTCATTCATCGCTCTTTATTATCGTCTTGTATTGTAGGCAATGGAGTAAATGTGAGCGGCCTGAGCATACCCATGCTGTTACCGGAGACGAAAGAATACATCACGTACGAGGGCTCTACGACCACGCCCATGTGCACGGAGACGGTGACGTGGATATTATTCAACAAGCCTGTCTATCTCACACACTATCAGGTAAATTAACCCACTTAGTGCCTAGAATCAAACCTGCTCTAGCGACCATCTGTGTATAAAGGCCACCTGGTTAAGAGGAGCACTAATCCCATATCACTACGAAACAGATTCCATATTTAAAAAAATACTTGTCTATAATTTGTTTATATCCCACCTTTTCTGTCACCCTTGGGTGGTAGTTATAAACAGGTTTCGCTTTACCAAGCTATGGATTATCATTAACTTTCTCAATACTAAGCTAGCAGTGATTCATAAGTAGTATAGGTCCTTCCTGACAACATACATGGTATAATAGGGGCAACCGAACCTTTTTGTCACGATTGGGTGGTCTTGATCCAGAACACTGACATGTCAGAAACGACAGAGGGCGACAATGCACTTACTACCATCACCAGAATGATTATTAATTTTGCTTACGTACTTTCCCCAATCGAATGCTAAAGGGGAATTAACCCTTATCCTTTTGACTTACTGGATGTGATGAGAGCATAACTACTATCATTGCTAGTCACTTATTTCCTCATGAATATTCCCGATTACAAAAATAATCAATATTTTATGGACCACTGTCGTCTGCTTTCAATGCCCATAGGAGGCGGCCATTTCTTCAACTACTCGCGGTGAAATGACGTGGCAGGCGGAGAACACAATAGCATTATCGTAACCCGCTATTGTGTTCTCCGCCTGACACGTCATTTCACCGCGAGAAGTTGAAGAAATGGCCGCCTCCTGTTGGCATTGAAAGCAGACGACAGTGGGCCATAAAATATTGATTATTTTCATTATTGGGAATATTCATGAGGAAATAAGTGACTAGAAATGACAAGAGTTATGCTCTCATCACATCTAGTAAGTCAAAAGGATAGGAGTTCCTTCCCTTTAAGTATATCCAGGGGAGAGATACATTCATCAGAATAAAAATGACTTCTTTTTTCTTTTTTTTACCAAGACATAACACAAATTATTCTAGAAAATGCAGTTATCAAGTTCATTTAAAACTGTTACACATGTTGTTAAAATACATGCATAACATTTAGTTGTGTCTGCTTATGCTTTCCACATCGAGTCAGAAACAGTGGGTTTTTTTAACTTGGATATGCACACATACGGCAGACATTGAATAATATCAAGCTGTCGTATTGTGTTATATACAGAAGAATGACATGGCGTTATTATGTATGATAATTGTAACATGAAACAGAAATATACGTATATAAACTTATACTTGCAACACCATATACTTTATATTCGAACTTTATATGCATTCCATAATAATTGTCCTTGTTTCTTTTGTTTCCATCAGCTCGAGACATTACGAGAGCTGCTCAGTACGAGAAGGGGGACTACCCCTCAAAGGATATTACGTAACTATCGCCCCCCTCAGAGGATCGGCTCCAGAACGATCCGCACAAACATCATCCAAAAATTCAGCTCGGGCGGCAAGGATTGCCCGCTGCACAGGAGAGAATACTCGTACAAAAGTAAGTTAACCAATCAGAGACGAGTTCATAATTTGAAATGTTTTCCCGCCAAAATGTTCAAGTATTGGTTTTTTGTTTTAAGGATACACGATTAGATGAATACTAACTTTTGCATTCGTTCCTTTTCTTACACAAATTTAGTTAGTCAGAATTCTGCTTCAATTATAATTAAATGTACCCCTTTTTCCAATCAAATTGAAAAGCCGGCATGACATGGTTTGAA
The DNA here is from genome assembly GCA_037951105.1 of Echinarachnius parma. Lineage (NCBI taxonomy): Eukaryota > Metazoa > Echinodermata > Echinoidea > Clypeasteroida > Echinarachniidae > Echinarachnius > Echinarachnius parma. The sequence continues at coordinate 51,623 of JBAMJV010010515.1, read as the reverse complement.
ATTTTGTTAAACTCTATTGCAGTATATCTTATAAATTACGGAGAGGTGATTGTGAATTACAAAAAATCTAACTCTATTGAAGAAATGCACCTGATTAAACTTACAAATACCAGAACGTGGTCAGGGCCGATATGTGATGATACTATAACGCCCTCTAGTAACCATAAAGCGTTCATTTCTCGTTAGATTCCACCACAGATGTAAAAATAGTAGATAAAGTATACCCTTCCCATTTGACTAATGTACCTTCTCTTTTTTTCCATTCCATTTCCACAGCTCTGATTTCGCGGAGGTGAAGCTAGGGAATAGCCCCAGTATTTACGTCCAGCGTCCACCTAGATAGACTTCTTTAACCCACACTCCCTCTAGCGACCAGAAAGCATCCAACCCACCTCTGTTTTCACCATCGATATACGAGTACTTGACGGCACTGGATAACCGTAACCTAGTCACGCCCGAACATTATTGATGCCATCGTGAGGCCATGTTGCTATTTGCAGTGGGATGTGCTGCTCTGGTGATTTTGTCATCGATCGTCCACACTGAGTACTCATTTCCATAAGAAGGCTTACTCCATCTGTATGGATTGCCATGTGAATACAAAATGGCGTCCGATCGTCTCAATTGTAGGCGGCAGTACAGCATCAAGCTATTCATATCGATAGTGTTGTATTTTCATCAGAATTATGTTTGTGGTCATTGTTCATCATCAACATCATCATAATCATTATATATACATGTGAGAACACAATCCCGACTATTCCGACACAAGTCCCTCCCCTGGACAGACCCTCATCAATAAGTGATCGTGATCGTGATCGTGATCGAAGTTGATCTCGGACATGAATCAAGTACGCTTCGAACGGTGATGTAACCAGAGTATACCAAGAACAAGATAAACAAATGTCAGCCAAGATTTTCAAGGGAAGAAAATTGATAACTTGAGAACAACATCAAGCCTCTCTCGAAACAGGTCTCTCCCCAGGACAGACCCCTTCTCTACGCGGTCGAGTTAGTTCCCGTCCATCAGTAAAAAATTTTTAAAAAATAATGTTAACTTGAAGCTTTTAAACCGTAATGTTCGGTGTTCTGACCAGGGTAAACCGAGAAGAGGGCAAATTTAAGATCAGGGGATGTTTCACAAAGATTGAACTTAACTCTAAGTTGGAGCTAACTATTGTGGTTAGCCATTTATAGCCTTGGAATAAAACATATTCAAGAGCAAAAAAGTATGTAAAACTTCCAAGACAAATTTATATCAACAACTTCAAGACTCCTTGATAATAACAAATATTACTGATTTCAATCAAAATGTATGTCTTTTAAAAATAACTGTTCCAACAATTTGACAAAGAAACTAACGCCTTTCCATAATAGTTACGTCTAACTAAGAGCTAAGTTCAACTTTGAACCTTATTGAAACACCCGCAGGAGACAATCTCGGGTGAGACATTACAAACTTCTCGGGTGAGTAAGGCCTTCCATGGGAAAGAAAATTATAATTTGTGAACACAATCCAGCCTCTTTCGAAACAAGTATCTTCCCTCGACAGATCTTCGTCAATACGTGATCGTAATCGAACCAGATCTCGGCCATCAGCGAAAGGTAAAACGCAGGCTTTCATAAAAAGTAAGATGTGTTACCAGTGAAAACTCATCACGGGGGGAGAATGAAAAGGGATGAATCGGTGGGGAGCGTGTATTTTCATGAGAGGGAAAAGGATAATTGGGAACATCGTTCCGAACTCTATTGAACAAGTCACTCCCCGGGACAGACCCCCGTCCCTATATACTACACGATCTAGTCAGATCTCGGCCATGATTGTAGACCCAGTGACTCAAGCATTACACCGGATGAAGCTTCCTTTACTATAAGTGTTTTCCCTTAAAATAAATATTCTCTAGACAATCTATGCCTCGTTAAGTTGTCTTTCCCATGCTCCACACAAAATGGTATCACCTGACAAGCAGTCACGATGTGTGTGTGTTTTTTGTAATCATTCACAACCTATATATTAAAGACATCCAACAAGTCACAAAGCCATGAATTGATTAAACATAATAATAGAAAAATAGAATTAATAGTATAAAATACTTTTCACGCAAAGTTATTCCTTAAAACAAAACATTGTTGAAATCTCTTTTATGATAATTATGTCAACTATATGTCGCATGCGACATATCCATAAACAATGTTCAAATTGTTTTATAAATTTGACCCAATGTTGCTCTGAGGCAATGATTGGGCAATGATTATTACACCCTTCCCTCTCGCCTATTATGGTGACAATAGAATGAATGATGGTGTTTATGAATCGGGTTATGAATAATTATTGAACGGTATACTGTATATGAGGTGCTTTTTAATCATAAGTTTAGTTTTAGTCAATTAATATAATTCTTTGTTTTTGTTTCGAATTTGCTGATTATCGGTTTCTTTCCGCTATCTTTGGTTTTCGTTGAAATTACACAATCCTAGAAGCTTTTAAAAAACAATTATACCTATAGAAAATGTTACAGTTGATTTTTTTTGTTATTCAAGTGAAAATATAAATAACCTATATTGGATTATAAACGCTTTGTAACTAACCTAACTTCTTTCGATTTTATTTTTGAAGTATAACTGTCAACATATATTGGAATCGTGCCTGTAAACTGTAAAGTACAGCTCTAAAATACGCTATTTTTCAAAAAGCTCCACAATACTCTTTAAAGTAATGTATCAATACTTAATAAAATGTTTATAAGAAAATGTAAGGGTCTAGAATGTACATCACAGGGTGCGATGGTGCTTTAACCTTAAATGTCAAATCGTGGCATTTCAGGCACAAATGTCACATCCTCTAATAATACAATTAAAGACAAACCAATGATTTCTGATTGACCGATGGTTGGTAAATCAACTCACGATTCGTATGCAATTTGAAATGTAGAGAATAGTGTGCATTTGTACATATCGATATAGATTTTTTGAAGAGCGTAGTTCCAAAAGGCGCTAAATCCACCTTTTCATTTTTGTTTATTTATAGAAAACAGGTTTCACTTTCTTTGCCCAAACATGCCTATAGGAATATGAAAATGGAACGTTCCATATTTTTATTTTTTATTGTGTATTTTGTCCTAAAGGTTGGACTTCTAGATAGCTACGTAGCTTATTAATGTACTGGTATCGATAAATCAATGTTTATGGCAAGTGGATTGAGCGCCTTTTGGAACTAATCTCTTCATTTGTTACAACAGGTTATATATCTTTCATGTATATCATTCTTTGTATGAGAACGCCTTTGTAACTTACAGTCCTTCATATGTTCCCAATCCCATAAACGTTTCATTTGGTTTCATATTAAAATAGTTAATATATAGCTTTGTTGTAAAATATAGTCTGTAGCGTATTTAATAGCGTATTAATTCGATAGCGAATATCACATTGAAGTTTTCAAGAAGTTTTTAAATGTCGCATGTATGTTTAACATCGTTTTTTTTTTATACCACAAATTATTGATATGATTCAATGTTTAAGCATTTCTAGCATTGCGCGCGACTTACGGTCAAAACAATGCATTTATTATGTTTTCGTTTCTTTTCTGAATAAGCAATAATTGTATTTGATTTAATTTTGTGAGTGATGTTCGATCAATTATTTGTGTTTATTTCCCATCCCTTCTTCGTTCGCATTTTCATAAAGCATATTAGATATATGAATCAATATTCCAATAGTTAAATTCAAATGAATGTTCGATTAACTTCCATATTACAATCCGATATCAACATACATGTGCGTATAAGGAGTCAGTTATGAATCAAAAGAATCAATTGTCGTTATATACTGCCTTCAAACATCTATAGAAATTCAAGTCTCAATCGATTTTGATTGTGGTGGAAGAGGATATTTCATGCAATGGATCTCAAATATCATAATTATGTAGTTCAAAGTCGTCATCATTTTGTGAATCAATAGCTATAATTGAGTTAATAAGCGGTTCATCACTTTTGATTCTAGGATGACGTTATAATTCCTCGTTTATCATGTTTATTCGTGTTAAATTTATATAATTTGATGCAGTATGCTTGAAATTACAAAGCGCACAGGCACGAGTGACGTGTATTATGAAGTTCGCTGATGGGCACACACAAATATAGACAATTGTGTATAATTCATTGAGTTTATCTTTAAATTGTAATATACTAAATATGTTTACAATAACATATTTTGTCAGCGGGTCTGACAAAGTTTGCAGTTTTTGTCCACTTAGGATATCTTTGGAGTGCATTGGCAATTATTATAGTTTCATGCAGTCTAAAAGTAGACACCATATTGTGTGCAGAATGACCATAATTGCTGCGCGGAGTCGGAGAGTAAAACGTTTGTATTGTTAATTCCTTTACAAAAAATATAAACATATGTATATGTATTTCCTGCTTTTCTATGCCTAAATTTAAATTTGTAGTGGCACTTCGTAAACAATATATTATTGTCATATTATATATAATGTAATTGAAAATGTAATAATTATACCTTACCTAAATATCTCTGTTTGAAGCCCGGCGCAGACAGAGCCGACTCGACCCGATCCGACCTGTTTCAATCAGGCTAGAGGTGGGCCCGGTCGGTCGGATCCGTTTCATCGTGTTGAAACGGCCCCGACTTGCATCCGTATGTCTCTCTACTGGCAAAATGTGTGTCGCGAGACACTGAAAACTGCGCAGATCCGACTGAAAACCAGTCGGATCGGGTCGAGTCGGCTCTGTCTACAGAGGGCTTAAGGGTAGTTCAAACATTTATATATTAATCTATAGCCTAAACGTTGTCATTACGCATAAAAGCATTTAGTGTACTGAATAAATCTCAGCAGATATTTCCTGCCCCATCAAGGATTTATTATTATTTCTAAAAGTTATTAACAACTTAATGTCGTTATGACGTGAACGTGTACTTTCATTTTCGTATGCTTTCCGGTTAAATTCAATCAAGATATAACCATTAATATAAACGACAAGCATTATTGCCGGTCATTACCGTCCCCATATAGCAGGCCTATAAATGATAATGGAGTACTTTATTACTCTATCAAATTTGTCCAAAATAGAACTAGATGTCTACTGAGGAAGTTAGGGGTCGAAACTGCCAGCCCCCTGAGGAAAATGAAACTCAACATCGAAAGGATATTTTTAGCTGTATTTCGGATACGACATTTTCTAACTACCAAATGGGATTTCAAATCATACATGACTTTGTCTTAATATCAAAAGTTCAATTATATGTTTTTGTCATTTATTCGTTAACGACGCTTTGACGATAAATGACTCAGAAGATGATTAAAACTGGGATGTAATTTATCTAATACATTTTGTACAACACGAAACTGTATAATAACAATCGTTCTATAGGCTTCTTTTTTGTCAAGAGAGTAGAAAATTTTAAATGAGATTAGATGAAGACTTCTTTTAACATTTTGTAGTTTGTTCCTATTAAACAAAATGTAATATTGATCTTTCAAACCCGATTCGTCAAACAAATTTAGAAAACGTTCTTATGAGGATTAAGAGATTTAGTTTTATTCCACTAAACAGACATGTAGTGTACTATCTAGAAGTGTTTTGTGCACCTGATTACACCATTTTCTATTCAAATGCCCCTTATCCCGTACCCTTCATTATAGTATAATTATTATGATGCAGTATTTACACGACCAAATATTTTGTTGTTGTCGAAATTGATGATCAGTGTTTATTGATTCGGTTTTACTTGCATTTAATTATTATCATGTGATTTATACTTGTTTGTTTCATGCAAATAAAATATAATGTATTGTATAAACAAGTGTGTTCCCAGTCTTCTTCATTTCAACATTTAATTCATGTCATAATCCTTTTAAAAAATGATACAAAATAACCAAAATTCATTACACTGCAAAAACGAGGGTATTTATATTGGTCCACACCAGCCTGGTTTAGACCAATATAATACCAGTGGTGTTGATTTAACACCCTCGTATTTGCAGTTTATAAAGTGGAACGATGGATATAATAAGGTACAACACGTATGCAAACTAGAAAGTAGAAGTAAATCATGATAGAAAGTTGTTGTATTATTTTAAACGTTAGTGTTTGTTTACCCCCTCAGTGTGTATGATTGTGTATGTTATATGTAACATATAACACAAATCACAGTCCCAGGGGTGTTGAAAATGAATTTGTTAAGTTGAGCTTAACTCTAAGTTGGACCTGAACAATTATGGAAAGCCATTTGTAGCATTGAAATCAGAGCCGTATGTAGACATACGGCTCTGCTTTGAATACAAATTTATTCAAAAGCATAACAAAGTATAAAATACAAATTATATAAATAATTTTAAGGCTTACTGATAAAATTAGATATAACTGATTTGTTAAATAAAAATTTATGCGCTTTCAAAAGAACTGTTTCAAAAAATGTACAACAAAAATAACAGATTTCCATAATCGTTAGGTCCGACTCGACCCGATCCGACTGGTTTCAATCGGGCTAGAGTTGGGCCCGGTCGCTCGGATCCGATTCATCGTGTTGAATCGGGGCCAACTGGCATCCGACTGTCTCTCGACGGACAAAATGTGTGTCGCGAGGCACTGAAAACTGAGCCGATCCGAATGAAAACCAGTCGAATCGGGTCGAGTCGGCTCTGTCTGCAGAGGGCTTTAAGCCCGGCGCAGACAAAGCCGACTCGACCCGATCTGACTGGTTTTTAGTCGGATCGGCTCTGTGTGCCCCGGGGGGCCACTCTACTATATTGCTGTACACACGCGCGACCAAAAAAACGCGTAAAAAGGGTACTTTTTGCCGATTATGGCGTGTCACGCGCGTGACGCGTTAAGGGTGTCAAAATGGCCAAAATCAGAAAAAAGGGTATGTTTGTGGAGTTAAACAAATACGCGTTTAGGGTATCCTTTTCTCCAAACTTGTTTCCCGGACTTGTCTGGAGTTTGCCGGGGATTTTGTGCGAGAGCAATTGACGTAGACCTTGTTTAGGGGTATGTTTTAGGGGTTATACTTGTTTAGGGGGCAAAATTGTCAAAAAAGCACGCGAAAATACTTGAATAGGGTATAAATTTGACCAATGGATAAAACTTGTTTAGGGTGGGTTGAAAAACCTGTGGTCGCGCGTGTGTACAGCAATATAGTTGAGTGCCCCCCCCCCCCCCCCCCGGGCTGTGTGCGTTGCCTCACGACTCCGATTTTGCCATTCGGAAGCCAATTGGACCGGATTCAACATGTTGAATCGGCCACAGCTGAATCGGTCGACTGTGGGTTTCAGTCGGGTCGAGTCGGATCGGGTCGAGTCGGCTCTGTCCGCGCCAGGCTTTAGAGTTAAGTTCAACTTAGATTCTTAGTGAAAAACCCCCAGGTGTGTTTGAGCCTCTAGTCATTCCTTTAGCCTAAAGATAGACCTATATAGACTCCATGTTGATCTCACGTATTAAATACAAAAATTTACGGCTTACTTCCCGATTAATCAAGTAATTTACTGGCTGTTTCCTGTATAGAACAATCGACCCACATCAACTGACCCCAACAATAAATTAATCTAAAACGGCCTTATCCTCCTTGACCTTTCAATTCATCAACCCATATCAAGATATCCGATTGTTGCAGTTATATCCTGGACACCGACAGTTTCAATTATCGCGTAAAATAAGACAAAATTCAAACTTATAAGCGCCAATTTTAAAGTGATCCATTAACTTAACACGATTTTTCCGAAAGTGATATTTGAGACTTAATCATATACCATCATCATTGTAAGATTCTTCTAAATGATTTGTGATAGTTTCATAGAAAAGAAACGCTGCATACCTAGCGAAAAGGTGAAAATTGATAATAAATTGTTTCACCTATATATAGCCCATTTATTTTTACTACATATTGGAAAGCGTCCCGGAACGCTTTTCCATTCTATCATAGCTTTCTCCATAATAAGAAAGACATTTGGAAATCAAAACCAATTTCAATCTTGCCATATTAAAGCCAAACAACAAAATGTTATCATGGTTAAATTAGACAAAGTTAATGTATCACTTTAATGAAATGTGCATGCATACCTTAGGTATCAACAATGCCATGTTGAAATACTAGGACAATTAACAAATTAAAAAACACGAGATATTTTCGTAGTTGCAGCTAGGGAAAGAAGGGTTTCATAACTAGTTGGGAACTAACACTAGACCCGATCAGAGAAACTAAGCTGTGCCTTTATCATGTTTATGAAAATCCAATCCTGCACATAACCAACCATGGTTACTATACCTTTAAATGAAATAACTATAAAACCACCAGATCCAATATTAATTCAACCCTGCTAGCCTACCTACCAACTTGGCATGTGTACAATATTAATATGTAAGCAGCATCATAATGTATAGATAAACAAACTAGTATTAAAAGTGCTCCGTTATTTGTCCATCATTTTGGTAACTTAGCTACAAGACCATGCGAACATGAGCCCGATCTTTACCCAACCCGGAAGAGCGCATGGGGCAGCGCCCTTATAATACTGGAAAACTTAAATTTTAATTAATGTTTGAAATGATATAGAGTTCAAAACACCAGTGCTAATATTTACGAAACCCTGCTAGCTTATCAACCGTCTACCAATGTCTTGTTATACTTTAAAAAGCAGTAAGTGTACTTTCTTATAAACTAGTGAACGCTGAGCTCCGTAATTGGTTGCTAAGTTACAGGACTAGATGAATACGGCCCTGATCTTTACAGGGAGTTGGAGGGGCACGGCGCTGCACCCCCTTAGCGATACTATTGACTGTCTAGTCGAGAACGTATACATCCAACGTCTTCGCATTCGCATAGATAACTAAAATGGCAGATTTCCAGAATATTTACAACCTCATATTTGAAATAAAGTCAATTAACTTCAATTTCAATTTCAAATTTATTTCCAATAATATAAAAACATCAAAATTACTAAAATATTCAAGTGCAAAATTAATATCACAAATTAAATATCACATTGTTACATAGATATGACGGAGTAATATAAATAATGTATAATCGTATGATCAATACAATTGGAAACATGGGAAGCCCGCAAAGCTAAAGCTTGAATAAAATGGATAACCCGTTGTAGAAATCATACGGTAGTTCTGCAAATTTGTTTGTATGAAGCCTGCCATGTTTATTGTCATTGTCACAGCGATTGCGAAGCCTCTGTACCATTGATTAGTCAAAATAGTGACTGTTTAAATCTATTACCAATCTGAAAATATAACAAAATATTTATTCCATTCATCATGAAAATTAATCCATTCTGATAGAGGATCTAGTCTCTTTAATGAGTTAAACCCCATCGTTCGTAATGCAACAACTTTATACGCGTTTAAACAACATTTTCTAAGACATTAAACATAGATATCCTTACCCTTTTATTAAGTTGATGATATTCATTGTATACGCTTTGGTTTAATGTGTTAAATTATCGTTAGTGACAGGGATATTATTTTTTATTTATTGTGTGTGTGTATTTTGTATTATAATTTTTTTAAATTTTTTTTTTAAATCTTTTCTATTGGGTCATTCTGGTATATATTTCTTACACTTGTTTCTTATCTGGTCCCCATGGAAGAACAGCAGTAGGGTATAATGCCCCACAGCTGAACATGGGTTATCCAGCCGTACTTTCGTCACTTGTATATTGCTTCTTCATGTACGATTTGTAAAATTCTTTTATTTGTATAATTATATGAATCTTCATGTATTGTTTTGATGCTGACTTTTTTATACGGAAATAAAAACAAACAACAAACAATGAGCCTTTCGATAATTTGTTTAATTTTTTTATTGTGACACTCTTCATTGCATTCGAAATAATTATCATCTGATCTGATATTCAACTGTTCAATACAAATATATCTGAATGATATGATAATGTGTGCATGATTACAAATTAATTGATTTAATACAAATAAAATACATAGAAGCCAACTAAATTATATTATTAAAAAAACAGATCATACAGATGTGCATACATCAACTTTCACCGTTGCGTAGAAGACAAAGTCTACGGAAAGTTATCATGGTATGGGGAAGGTTGAACGCACGCACGCATCCAAGCCAAGCCCTTCCCATGCAGCCTAGCCCAGACCAACCTTGGTCTATAGCTGATCATGGCGCGGTTTGAATGTCACGGATGGAGGTCTGAACATAATTTATATCCCAACCCAGCCCCAGCATCTATAGTAGACCGTGAGAGGGGGTAGGAGGGGGCCCCCTTCTATCGGGTCGGAAATGAGCTAATTTGCCGTGCCGAAAACTCGGCCAGCAGACGGAAGGGCAGCATTACGGTGCAAGGATAAGGCTCATAAGCGCGTCTTCTCCCGCTTCCTGCCGCCAAGCCTGCCTTGACACGTAGGCTAGGCTCCGTGGCTGTCTCCATGATATACAACATGCATATTGTACTACACTCATGATGTTATTTATTTTCATGGTGAATTCTGCCATTATGAGTCGGTTGAAAATTCTTTCGATAATTTGCAATAATGATATACATTTTGAATTTAGAATCACGGGGAATACTGCTATTATTATGTCAATAATTATGTTAATAATTTGCAATATGGATATAATGTTGAAATTAAGTTAACAGGTGCTTATTACCCCGACGTGGGCGTACAAACAACTTGTTTGCCGGAGAGCTGAGGGAGGTCTTATGCCCAAATCCTTTATCACTCTTCTTATTTCTTTTCTTCTGACAACCAAACCCTGTAATAATTACATGAACATTGTATATAATGTAATTAATTATATTTTATGAATTACAATCAACAATCGTTTGCATAATATTGAGTAAACACAGACCTAGTTACAACCAGTAGCAAGCAATGGTTTAATTCATGTTGTCAAAGGCTTACCCCCTTTACGCCTCTACTGACGTTATGTTAATGTGTTAACATGTAAACCGACGGCTCGATATTGAATATTCATTCTTATTCTTAAATGGCTCTCGGGAAAAGTTTGATCTCATATTGTATAAGAATCATTATTTTGTTATACAGATCTTGTTTGTAGTTCTACATTAACTTGTAGTCACTACCAATGCTGATTTTTTTTCCCACCTAAAATTAGTCTGATGGATATGAATCCACAGTTTACATGCTTCTTCTGACATCAATATGAATCAAAGAATTAACAGAAACGTTATCCGTATCCCAGATTTTAATGAGAAATGATATAATTTGAATTGACGTAATCTAGGACTAGAAGACGTGAATAATAATGGGTCTGCATTAACATTTTTTCAGACACGAACTATGACTCACATCTATAAATTCTAATATCGATATTTACTCAAGTTGATGTATTTCATTATTCAATTTTATTTCCAAATTCAAGAGACTATACATGTATATACCGAGCTCATACCTATCCTGTTTATGCTGTTAATATGGATAATAAATTCCAAGGTCTAGTCCTTTTTGCTCTTGTCTCTTTTTAGACTTATAACTACGCTGATTGCACAATCCCACAACAATGTCTTGCGAAATTCTAACCACAGAGCAATAATCGTCGCGGAGGAAATTATAGATAAATGAGTTTCCCGCTTTCAATAACCAAAGAAAACGCATTATCCAACCTACCGGAAGATTGATGTAATCAGAGATTTTGTTGGAAGTACAAATGTATAGCTGTCTCTGAGCGTTTATTATGAAATGGTATATATAATACAGTTTTGTCAAAATAGCCAAATTTCGATTGCATTCATGCTTGGCTAGATCTAGATGGGACAGACATATTAAGTAAAGACATTTTCTTGACGTTATTAGAGGGATCTAGTAACTTTGTGGCATGTGCAAAAAGTGATGAATGGTTGATTCAATGTATATTGTTGTTATCTGATATGTCCACTGGGTATTGTGTGATAATTCCAAGTTAAATGGACGTTATATGGCCGAGTAATGAGCAAAAATGCAAAGTGATGTTCACTAACTCAGTGCACTGACTCTGTACACGGTTTCGACGATCCAGTGGATTGTTTAACATCTGAACACTTAAATCGTAAATATCTTTTTAACGAAAGGGAAATTTGAAAAACTGAAACCGGTCCCATGCTTTTTTTGTTAATACGAACACAACGAGGTATGAGAGAACCGCTAGAATTCCAATTGGATTTTGAAAATTAGGACAATGTTACTAAGTCCCTTTAAGGAGTAAAAAAAAAAGGGGGGTGTTACAATCAATCTCTCAATTCTTCTTAGTCATTTCTTTCTGTTTCATCGCAAGAATACCTTGGTGTCGACATTATGTTAGCTACTCCTGATTATTATCATGATTATACGCCATAATAAGGGGCCTGCATACAGTTGTACACTTGCAGGGTTGCGTTTAATTTACTTACGTTGCACTCACACCCATGCGCACAGGGGAAATACATGTGCTAACAACACACACGTATGTATACTAAAAACTTAAAGGGATCTAGTAACATTGTCCAAATCCTCAAAATGCAATTGGAATTCTAGCAGTTCCCTCATACCTTGTTGCAATCATATTAACGGTAGAAGCATGGGACAGGTTTCTGTTTTTTCGAATTTCCCTTTCGTTAAAAAGATATTTACGATTGAAGTGTTCAGATGTTAAACTATCCAATGGAAAGTCGTAACCGTGTACAAAGTCAGTGCAATGAGATAGTGCATATCACTTCGCTTGTTTGCTCATTTACCGGCCATATAACATCCATTTAACTTTAAATGTTCACACAATACCCAGTGGACATATCATATAACAACATTATACACTGTATCAACCATTCGTCACTTTTTGCACATGTCAACAAAGTTACTATATAGATCCCTTTAAAGCAACAACACATACTCACATTCATGTAATTATTTCTCTTGTAGTTATGATAGACATTTGTTGTACGTATATTATAAGCTTTAAACTACCTCACATATCCCTCCATCATGGAAATAGGTGCTAAAATGTCCCTTTCGATTCTCATTGTTAATTTGTGTGTTGGTACCTCCTTCATATGGCCTTCCACTATGACAGGGGTGATACAGAGTTAGCTGAATAATAAAGTTCTTATTTTTTCATTAATTAATTTATCCTTCTACTTATTTTCATTTTAATTCTGGTAGGAGTTTCCCCAAAAGTAGCACTCCGTTAAGGCAATGACTGATGTAATCAGCTGAATTATTATTTTCATTATTTTTGCTTCGGTGCCGTATTTTTCGTATCCGTTCTTCTGTTTTAGTTATGGAATGGATCTTCATCACATGGCCTTCCATTATGGCAAAGGCAGATACGATTGGTTTAATCACACTAATTTACCTTCTTCCTTTTTCTGCTTTCTTTTCTTGTGATTATAACTTCTCATGTATAGCTTTGGGTTATAGGGTTGGTGCGATACATGTATGCTATTTGGTGTGGATTTCCTCACATGTTTCTCCCTTATGAGAAGGGTTGAAAAAGTGTGAACAAATTGTTGGATTACCAGAGGTACTTGAGGCTTGTTATAGCATTGTCATTGACGTCATTACCACCACCACCACTACCACCACCACCACCACCACCACCACCACCACCACCTTCTCATCATCAGCACCACTACCATCATCATCATTATCATCATCATCATCATCATCATCATCATCATCATCATCATCATCATCATCATCATCATCGTCGTCGTCGTCATCATCATCTTTGGAACCACCACCACAATCTTTTTTCATCATCCTCGCTTTTCATTCCCTTTATATTTTTTTCTCCAATTTTATCAAAATCTGTAGCTATGTTGCATCTTTTTCTTTGTCATCAGTGATCATCACAATAACTTAAAGAGGTCTAGTAACATTGTCCAAATCCACAAAACTTGCTCAGAAATCTACCTCATTGTATTCATATAACTAATAGAAGCATGGAACAGGTTTTGATTTTTCGAATTTTCCTTTCGTTAAAAAGAATGTTACGATTCAAGTGTTCGGATTTACGCTATCCACTGGAAAGTTATACATGTGTACAAATTCAGTGCAATGAGTGTGCAATTATCACTTTGCATTTTCGCTCATTACTCGGTCATACAACATATATTTAACTTGAAACTGTTAACTATTACTTTGTGGGCATATCAAATCACAAAAATACTCATTTTATCAACCATTCATCACTTTTGTGCACATGTCATCAAAGTTACTGTATAAGTTACTAGGGATATGGACAGTGTTGTATTGTAAAAGTTGCAGCCTAAAACAATAGGAAAGAGTGTCCAATTGATGTGCCTCAAACAATTTCCCCTATCGGATTTATCCAATTGGTCGGTTGTTTTGGACATCTGTCTATAGATAACAAGAAACGGAAGGGAGCAGAGGGAAGGGTGAATTTTGAATGCATTCGTTAATTCAAACATAATTCTTAGTTACAAGGGTAACTGTTACACTTTAAAGGGATATTTAGACGTTGAAATTTCTTTAGTAGAAAACAACCTTTTTACTTACATTCATCATCTATTCCCGACTTTCTTTCCATCGCATGCAGTTATCAATCTTTGCTGAAACAACCATTTGAACTGTCAATATGATAATATGAATTATAGCTCCTCCTTTTTGTTTCATTCTCTTAGGGCCTACATTTTCGATCAAAGCAGAATATTCTTTGCCTTTTTGCCTTTGAAGAAGATTATGCTCGGGTAAAACAAAAAACCGCCCTAAATTGACTCTCATTTTGTTTTGGTATAAAAGATAAGCAGTTTTCAGCTGTATTTTGCATGATTTGTTCACTTATGCAAATTGTTTAGGACGTTTAATACAAATTATTGTGATATGTTAATTTCAAAAAAACATATATAACCAGTTTGGTAATCTAAAGGAAAGCGTACGTTTAAACATTTAAAATTTCGAATTGGTTATTGAATAAGGGAATGGCACAGATTAAAAAAATAAGGGGGTCAGTTCATCTGGAGCTGTTCGCCTTTTAATCCCCCGCCGCCTCTCCGGAAGTATGACGCGGATCACACCTGTTTCGCTCAGGATTATAATTGTTATGACTCTATATCAGGCAAGACAATTTCATACCTTGTGTCCACACGTGCCCATATAACCCGGGCGTCATCCCGAAGTCAGGCCCAAACCAGGCAAGGTTAGTAGATATGTAAAGGATAGATGATATAGAGAAGACGTAGAAAATCGAACGCAACTGCATCCACACATGCATTGGGTGAGGATTGAAAGGCGGGGCAAGATGTCCCCCCCCCCCCCCCCCCATAGAGATTATACAGGATCCACCCGGTTCCCGTAGACAATAGGTTAACTGGGCCACGGTTTATGGCGAATTCAAGTTACAAATAGCCACACCGCGTACTACATTAAACATCTCATCAGCAAATGCAAATTGTTTTAATTTAATGCCATTTCCATAAATCCATTTGGGAATCGGGATGATACTGACCAATGCTACTAATGCATGTCGTAAGCAGAAATATGTCGAAGTCAGATAGGTTGCTATACATGTATATGAACGTAACTATGATCTTCGACAAATAAAATCACCTAATGACCACAACTCTACCCTTAGTGCGAATACGGGGACTGTCATAATGTTAATATCGAGGGTAGTTTGTACAGGGTCTAGAGGGTCCCTTTCCAGGCCTGTCTGGGCGAAAGGGGGTAACTTTGTTTTTGTTATTACAAAGCGTTGAAGCAATAAGGCGATGAGAGAGCTGGAGAGGAAGGGGGCATTAATCCGTACGTGTTAGACATTTCCGTCTTGCTTTCAATGGAATAGTTCCGAATTTCAATCCAGAATATGACCAAATGGGGCACCTCACTTGTACCAGATGACCCCCATCAGTTGTTGTAAGATTTGTAACTACTTCGGAAAAACACGAATAAACATAAACCAACACATTGCGTATATTTAATTAAATGTTTATTGATAGTAACATACAAGAAGTTGAACAATGAACACAGAAAATGAATGGGTGAATGAATAAATAAATGAATGAATGAATGAATGAATGAATGAATGAATGAATGAATGAATGAATGAATGAATGAATGAATGAATGAATGAATGAGTGAGTGAATGAATGAGTGAGTGAGTGAGTGAGTGAGTGAGTGAGTGAGTGAGTGAGTGAGTGAGTGAGTGAGTGAGTGAGTGAGTGAGTGAGTGAGTGAGTGAGTGAGTGAGTGAGTGAGTGAGTGAGTGAGTGAGTGAGTGAGTGAGTGAGTGAATGAATGAATGAATGAATGAATGAATGAATGAATGAATGAATGAATGAATGAATGAATGAATGAATGAATGAATGAATGAATGAATGAATGAACGAACGAACGAACGAACGAACGAACGAACGAACGAACGAACGAACGAACGAACGAACGAACGAACGAACGAACGAACGAACGAACGAACGAACGAACGAACGAACGAACTAAAGAATGAACGAATAAATGAATGAATGCATGAATGAATAAAATGAATGAATGAAGGAATGAATGAATGAATGAATAAAGAGTGAAGGATCGCATGAATCAATTAATTTCGCTCGTTATTGGATACAGATCAAACCAACACAATGACACTGACCATGTGCACATCTCAACTCCCCCGAGAGCATACTAGTCTAGGTAATTTACACGAGGGCTCATCTGACTTGTGAATTACAAAGCCTACCATTTATTATCCTGGGTAGAGAGTTATACCAATGAGAACAAATTATTTTACTGCAGTACATACATGCGCCTCTCACATTGAAAGACGATTGCTGACTCATTATCACAGGTTTGATGTTTACACTGTTATTATACAATCAAATCCTAAATATCATAATAAGAAAACAAATGTGAAATTTTAAGAAAAAAAAAACATGTCCCCTTGCTCTATCTATAGGAAAACATCAAAGCTCGCAAGGGATCCGCTAGTACCAAATTATTGTATATTCAATGTTACCAAGGGGATGAACTAAGGTGTGTGCGAAGGGATACCTCACTTTCGAATATAAGAATGCGTAACTTGCCAAAAATTGATTGGTTAAAGGGATCCAGTAACATTGTCCAAATCCACAAACTTACTTTATAGCGGTCTCATACCTTGTTGTATTAGTATTACCAATAACAGCATGAAACTGTTTATGGTTTTTCGAATTTCCCTTTCGTTAAAAAGATAGTTGTGATTGAAGTGTTCGGATTTTTAAATATCCACTGGAAAGTTATAACTGTGTACAAAGTCAGTGCAATGAATTAGCGAATATCGCTTTCCATTTTCACTCATTACTCGGCCATATATCATCCATAGAACATAACATGTTTACACATTACTAAGGGGACATATCAAATCACAAAAATAAACATTTTATCAACCATTCATCACTTTTTAAACATGTCAACAAAGTTATTACATCCCTTTAAACAACTATAACAACAACAGCAGCAACAAACAGGTAACTTTGAGAGTTAGAATGAACATAATATTGATGAATAAGGACCATGTGACTTTCTCTCAAAGTAACACAGGAAGCCAGGAAAATATCGAATAATTTCCCGCCGGAGCTTTAATTCCACCTTTCGTTCGATGTTCAACATAGTCTTGTTCAACTTAAAGTTTGACGTCCTATACTTCAACTTTCTTCATGCATGCAGAGTTTTCGATTTCAAACTATGTTTATTGATGCAAAACCAAACTTCGTTTAACTATTATTTTGACATCGTTTCTGCGCACATACCTACTCTCGCCTTCTTTCACAGATAAGGGTTTTCGTTTTTAAGCTTGATTGTTGATACAAAACAAAATTATGATTTGTAATAGTTCTTCTTCCCATATACAAAATAAATCAAACCTGCATTCTTCTCTCTTTGCAGTAACCATTCGAATATTCAGTAGAACATCTTTATCTTAAAATATATATTTTTAGGCTACCTATCAAATATTTAATATGTACATGTAGTAACAAATTGTAATTGATAATTGCATCAATTCCTCTTTATAAATAGTAAATGTAAAGCAATAATTGTCCAATTATTTAGTTACCCACGTTAGTCACGTTAAATCAGTTAGTCCTAAGTGGATTAAGTAATCCATTCAGGACTATTTCATTTTGCTAGAACATGCATTCTCCATAGACTCCTGCCCAAGTATTGTTGTACCAGTCCTAAATGGGTTAATTATCAGGGGTTTTGGCACCGATTCATGTGTTACACAACATCCCACAACATCTCATGACGGAAAACCTCAAAAGTTACCTAATTCAACTATCGTCTAATGATTCTAGGAAATTATTTCGAAATATTTAATCAGCTTTGTCGAACCACAAAAAAAATCATTCATAAGAATTGTACAACGAGTTTAAGAGGGGGCGGGTTATCATGTTGAAAGTTTGCCAAAAAAACTGAATGGTTAACACCTTCCGTTTTGGGATAATTATTTTGTTTCCCGTCTGATGAAATGTCACCATTTCAATCTGCAACGTTCTTCTGTTGTTTGTGTTGTTGTTGTTTTTAATTGTGTATGAACTTATAGTCTAGTTGAGACCCCCCCCCCCCCAAAAAAAAAAAAAAAAGTTAAAAAAAATTAAGAATAATAATAACAATTAAATTAAAGGGATAGTGGAGTATTGGTCAAACTTAACTTTAGTAACCAAAACCTGCACCATTACGGTACAAAATAATAGTTATAACTTCACCATGCTCGAAAAGTATACACAATTACAAACGACTAAAGTAAAACCCCTGTTATCATTCAAAAAGAGTCGTTACAACTCAAAATTGGTTTTAGCCATTTTTCATACAAAATTGTGCATTTAATGTTTTGTTAAAATAATGATTCAATAGAGATATCATCAACCATCATCAACAACTTTTAAAAAACATATTCAGATTTTTTTGCAAAGTAGCCTTTAAGCATTTTTTTTTTTTTATTCTAAAAAGTCAAAATATCCCCTGGTGAAGAATTTTTGAATAAAAATAATTTATGTTTATGGATATTTCAGCCGTTTCTGAACCGATTTTGTTCAAATAAAATTTATTCTGTCATTAAAATTGTATGTTCTAATTCCTAATTTGACAGTCAGTTTTTCATTATCTCACAAAAAAATATTTTGTGAAGTGCCCCCCTATACCAACACTCAACTATCCCTTTAAGGCAAACCTAAAGAGGATGCTTTGCATTTATCTCATCAAAATATAAGTGAAGATGCCAAGAAGGGGGTAATAACGACGACTTCCTCTATCGGGTGCGGCGTATATAAAATGCAGCCTCATGTCGCAATAGCTCTTAGTTCTGAGTCGTAGTTCCCTTGGAGACGGATAAAAGAGTATATATATTGAGATCTATTAAAAGAAGTGGAGGTATACATCTATATCATCACTTCATCTTAGATGAGCGAGGAGCTATTACGTATACAGTCTTTGATTCGCGAGCGATCCTCTTTAGTTGACGGTTGTATATCTCCAGGAACGATTCGGAACCGAAGCGATTCCACTGATTGTCAATTTACGTGAGTACACATTGTTTACTTTTTTGTTGCAAACTAATATCTTACATATAATAGTCTATATTGAGAAATAGACGAAAACTGAATAGTCAATATATCTTTTATTCCACGAGTTTACCAAAATTGAGCATAACATACATTGATCAATTAGAAAAATGACTTAATGACATTTTTTGTTTGTTTATGATTTTATATATTGTTACAAATATGTTTTGTGTAATAGAGAGTGTGTATGTAAGTGTGAAAGTGTTTATTTCATTAATACTAATCACGCAGTAATTGTATGAATGTTTTTCTTAAATTTATGTTGGTAATTTCATGTTCTTAAAACGTGTGAATTAATTGTAATAGCTTTTGAAATCAATTACTATGCAAACAGTATACAATGCGTAAAATCCATCATTTGTTCTTACCAAATATTTGTTAGCGGGATAAAAACAAACAAAATAATAATTTATTTAGAGAAACTGTGAGAGATGGAAATAATAATTATTCTCAAATGAATCGGCAATTTTTTTTGTATTAAATCGTGTTTTATAATACATTACCTTATAAACCAACACAAAATGTTGCTTAATTTCATGCGTAAAAGTAGAAATTTCCGTCATTTGGATATAATTATTGAGCAAGGCAGCAAGAACAACATGATTAAACATAATTATACACTTTTGGTTTTCTTACTTTAGTAAGGTACATTGCATTAAAAAAAGGACATTCATTACCACATGCATAAGCATAAACACGACATATCCAGACATGTTATGTAAACATAATATTGCACAAGACGTATAGTTTGACAATCTTGACACTGGTTGGCTACTATAACAGCTGACGTGCCAAATGCACGGAAGAGGCTTCCTACCTCAAACAACTTTCCGATTTCCAAATATGGTTATGTGTTCCTCTGATTTTTGGCGGAGCGCCATGTAGGCGCCCCCATACACCTTATTCATTATACGATGCGTGTCCGGAGGAAGAAAATAAAAACAGCAGTTTGCCAGCGGTGGCGTAGCCCGCAATGGGGGCAGGGGTGGGGGTGCGGCACCAGCCACAACAAAAATACACGTACAAAACATACATTCATCATGCAATTTTATGTAGAAAAGAAATAGCGCAAAGAAAATAATATTTATAATCCTTTTCTCATGCTCCCCCCCCCCCCCCCCCCCCCCATTTCTCACCTTATTCACATCTCCTCTGAATCGCTCTTGACTTTTCCACTCTT
The DNA here is from genome assembly GCA_037951105.1 of Echinarachnius parma. Lineage (NCBI taxonomy): Eukaryota > Metazoa > Echinodermata > Echinoidea > Clypeasteroida > Echinarachniidae > Echinarachnius > Echinarachnius parma. Next base: position 30,924 of record JBAMJV010010515.1, on the reverse strand, counting down.
ATTCCACTCTTTTGCTAGCAAGGGTCCTTTTTTAAGGGGCACATTATAACCAATCTCAACTTGGGGAACTAAAATTAACTTCTTAACCAAATATTACAGGCATTTTAATCACAGTAATTCATTCAGATTTGTTATGTAACAGGTTGATTTTTAAAAAAACTTAATTGGTAAAAGGATACAAACAATCCACGGTGAATAGATTCCGAACAGAAAAGAAATGAGCCTACAACGCGATGGATTTTTTTTTGCATCATTTGCATCTTCTATCAACGTGACCTTTACAATTTAACCAACTTGGTTTTCATATAGCATCCTAGTGGTTTATGGAATGTTCAGCTGAACTTGAAAATGCCTGCAAAATGACGGACAAATATCTTTAAACGTAACTAAGCGTTGGCCAGATTCGAAACATCCCGTTGTTACGCAATCGCTGTAAGGAGAGGAGGCGTTGCGTGATTTTAACCGGTTTTAGGTGAATATCATGTAATACGCTCTAATTACACATCTTAATTACATATCTACGTTATATTATGTAATAGTTACGTTTATTTCATTAAAAAAAATCTACGTTCTATTACGTAATAGTTACGTTTATTTCATTAAAAAAAATCTACGTTCTATTACGTAATAGTTACGTTTATTTCATCAAAATATAGGTTAGCTTAGCAACATTACAAATTTACAATTAAAGTACATATTTATTTTGTTGCTGTTGTTGATGTGGGCGTCTCCCAACCATTCCATTTCCCTCCTACTCAATATTATATTTTGTCTTCCCTTTCTTCATCTGTTTTATTACTAACTTTATGGATATCAGAAATATTTGACAACTAAATCAGAATATTGACCCTAACAACTCCTTTTCCCTCCAACTCATTTTTTCTTGCATTTCTTAGTTCCACAGTTCTTACAACTCCACAAATATGTCACTGTCAGAAATGTTGTAACGTAATTCATTTTGATGTACGTCGATTGTCTATATTAATGTAATTCATTAAACAATGAACGTCTTGGCAGAATCATACCCATCTGTCGAGACCGACAAAATAATGTATGAATGGATTCGGTGCATGCGTCATAATAATACATAACGAGATCAATATGTATAGGAATATTGTATTGACTGTGGTTTACTCATACATGTGTAAGTCATAACAATCGACAGTCTCGAAACAATGCAAGAACTTGTATAATATATACGACTCGCCACTTCCATATTAACATGACCTCGTTCATTGTCGTATACATCATACAATTCTCATGTACTTTCATTGACATTCGTCATGCTGTGGAGTGTGTTGTTCACTAAAAAACGACCACCGTGCTGAAATAATACATTTAACTTAATGGGGATGTTGTTAGAGATCTCGGGGCGTGAACTTGGAAAAGTTGCGTGATGTAACAAATCCTAATTGTCATTAAAGGGTTAACGGGACCGGAGCTCGGATTCGTAAATCAGACGCGCGCGTCGCCATCTTGCGGACGCCTCGCGCACGTCGTGGAATGCACACTGGCTCAGCATGTTACGCAGTGCATACAAACTAGAGTCTAGTTCAAAATGGCGATCCGCCGTGTACCATCCCTACTCTTGACAATCTTAAACGCATATAGTTGGAGGGACCTGTAATAAACCCGGCAGACTTAAAGGGAATCACCATGCAAAGAACAACACAGGGTTATATGCTTTGGTACGGTTGTTTGATATTGAATAGATGTCCAACACTTTGGAAAGGGTGTGTTAGTCATATGCAATACAATTACTCACCAGACGCTTACGGAACCAACGGGGCCTCATGGTTCCGTATGCGCAAAATGACTGCAAATGCGCCAATGCTATTCACGCGTACGTTCGGAGACAATAGAAAAGCGGAAGACGCATACATCCTAGACAATATATAGTCTTCTTTCGCAGGCCCATGCACACCCATGCTTTCGTATGGTGATGAGTTTTTCATTTATATCATTTTTCTGAAAAGCTATTTTTCTGAACTTGTTGGTGAAAAGGAACTAATCAAACTATTACATTTTATTAATAAGAATATAACTTTAGGGCGGTGGTTCTCTTTAACTCCTAGGGTTCAGAGAACGGTACCTCAAGGCTACTGTAAGATGAGTTTCGTGCTTGCAAACTCACAACAGACCCGTGCAGGAAGCAACGCCGAGGTTTCGACATGCATGACGGATTATACCGATGACAGTCAAAATTTCGTGACCTTTAAAAAGAACTATACACTGGCACGCGCCCCCCTTCTCTCTGGATACGATTTCATTTTCCCCCTCTGGCCCTCCATAACATAAGCACCCCACCCCCACCCCAAGACCCATTACAGCGCTCCCCTACTTTCTGTGGATACACACTATACACAATAATGAGAATTTTCTTTAGTATTATTTATGATAAAGGTTACCTTTCCATGCACCATCACACGCACCTTCCCCTTTATATGCACACCGTCTAAGTTGTTAATGGATACACCCCTGCCCCTAACTATAATCTTCTTCCTCTATAAAGTGAAGCAAGGGTTATGCAACGACTTTCAGCCCGAGGTGGCTAACTAAATTCATTCAAAAAGATGCACTTTATATCGCATTATTTTTAGTATGATGAAAATTGATTAAAGATGCGACCAGTCTGGTCACATTATTTTACTTAGATTTGATGGCTGCATTTGCTTAAAAAACCGTACCAACATCCTTTTCCAGGATATTTTTGGTTCATTCCTAAATTAGATTAAGCCATCTTCAGATATATACAATATAAGAGAAGTGTCCTATAATCAACCTAATGACCTAGGTTGTAATTTCCATTTTGTTTCGACACGCTTGCACTTCTGTTAATTGAAGTTTGCGCAGTCCATGATCTTCAAGATTCAGAAAGACACAAATTAATAACTAATAGTGTCAAACTTTGTCAATCACGCCTGACAGTTGAGAAACATTTGTAGTTCGGGTCAAAAGCCTCATAATCAAGGTTACATTAAAAGGGCCTCTTTTGGACCCCTTGCTTTTGACCTCCTTTATCCATCTTCTCGTGCGTGAATAAAAACTGTGACAACTGTCTTGTTCATTTCAATTCATTTGAGTTTTAAATCAAACACACAACAACGCACTTTCGATTAAAATAATAAGATAGATACTTCGTCATCAAAACCTGTTATAGACTCCTGAATGGAATTATGTTTTACCCAGCACTAACTTGCTGCTGCAACAGCACCAATAAATGGCCCCCACTCGCCCCATAGATGAAAGTAAACATTATCCGCAACAATCCTACCAAGGGACGCACGGGGGGAGGGGAGGTTATATTGTAAGAGGGTGCAGCATGTTAACAAAAATTTACAACGATGACATTAATTTTCCCCATGAGGGAGACGTTGTCGATTGGAGGGGGGGGGGGAGGGTGGTATCGCGCCGATTGGAGGTGTTTTTTTTGTCCCCATCATAATGTATCTTTGCTTTGCTTAGCACTGCATTGCATTAGCCGTATACCCAAGTCCCCCTCCCTCATTCCACCCCACCCCCAATCCGTGTACCTAGCTCCCCCTCGTCACGTGACCAAAAACAAGAAAAACAGAAAGAAAAGTTCGACTTATAAGCTGAGAAAATCCCCCTTGGTGACTAGGGTTCACCCATACATGTTGCGTGCTGCTCGTATCAATGTCGTGGGGATTTCCGTTCAAAACATTGGAGTGATTGAAACCAAGTGTCTACAATCGCATGTGCCCATTACTCATAGGTTCTGAAAGGGGGGTATAGAGAAGAAAGTTATATCGTGGTATTCACCTCTTGCAAAAAGTCGCACGATATAATTATTATACGCCTCTGATTATGATCTTTTAATTTTCTTGTTATAATTTGATACGCCCATATATATTTCCAAATGTGTAACACGCCCATAATACCCTTTTATATTTAGATTATGTCTAGATGGTTCCTTATAATAATAAGAAGAAGAAGGAAGAAATATGGTAAGGTTTATTACGTGTCGCCATAACGTATTACACTCACGATTCGCAACACATCGACACATGCTTTATACTGCAAACATAATAATTATGAGAATGAGCTTGTGTAATATAATCCTTTTCAGTACAGTCATAATGTTTGATAAATTAGCAATGTTCTTTACCAAGTCAAAACGGTTATCAGTGTCATCCAATTTCGACTGAAGATACATGTACATGAATATGAACAAATAAATCGTAAAATCGATGCAAATCGATTTAATCGTGGGACAGTTCTTGGTTTATCATTGTCTTTTGAGCTAAACACGATAATCATATATCAACGATTTTAACATGAGATTGTGCCGATTTGGATATTAGTTTCTGGCATTATGTAAAGTTGGGAAATAGCCTAATTTTGTCAACCACCTGTAACTGTAACTATACCATCTCATATAATTGAGTGATGGATTCCATATGTACTATTTCACCTGTTAAAACAGAGGCTTACAGGCGCTTATAACTTAACTGTCTTGTGCCAATTTCCCCCCAAATTTCATAACGCTACATTAAAATATGATTACATACAATATATTGTTTTGACATTAGTTTGCTTTGGAGAATGGGAACGCAAACATTTAATCTTAAAGGGATCGATAGTAACGATGTCAAAATCCAAAATCTTACTTAGAACTCTTGTGGTTCTCTCATACCTTGTTGTATTCGGTGTATTCGTAATTACAGATAATATAAGCATGAAACAGGTTTCCTTTTTTTCGAATTTCCCCTTTCGTTACAAATATATTTACGATTGGAATGTTCCGATTTTTAATTATCCATTGGAAAGTTATAACTGTTTACAATGTCAGCGCAATGAGTTCCCGAATATCACTGCATTTTCACTCATTACTCGGCCATATTACATCCATTCAACGTGTTTTTTTGTTTTTATTGTTGTATAGTTACATGACTAGGTGGACATATCGGATCACAACAAGACACATTTATCAACCATTCGTCACTTGTTGCACATGACAAAAAAGGTTACTATATCCCTTTAAAAGTGGGTGTTATTCTATTTGAATGTGAACATTTAAACACGCACATGGGAATGCATCTTTTGCCAAGCATTGGCACTCGACAAAACTGGCACTCATTCACACGTAATCGACGGAAAAGTTTGTATTATACATGTATCTATACACACCCATGAAAAGTGCAAATGTGCATCTTTTTTTGTTTGACATGCCTCCTTTCACCAGTTATGATAGTAATCAAAACGTACATAATAAAAGAACACCTTGAAAGGTGCTGCTATATCATGATAACAGTTGTCACCCTTTGACAAAAGAGTTATTATCTCCTTGCTTTGACCACGACTTGTAGGCAGTCTCAGGCACCGACAGGGGTGCCGACAGGGGGTGGGGGGGGGGGGGGGGGGAGAGCATCTTCAGAGGGTGAGAAGGGGCACCCTCTTTAAGAGTGCAAAAATACCCTCTGTAGAGATGCTCGCTAGCTTATTTAATACCAGAGGGAACCTTTAATGGTGCCCTATTTTGGAAAATTGGTACACCCTTACAGTAACATTTTTAATGTTTTTCTTGAGTGCAAACAAATAACAAGGAAAGTACAAAACAAGACTGCAAATCTTGCTTTTCTGGAATGCCCCTGAATCTTCGTCACATACTGCATTATTTTGTTTTAAAACAGAATGTAGTTACTTCGAACTTTCATCGTAGAATAAAGAAGCATTTTCATTTCCATCGTCATATTAGTGTTTACAGTGAGGTGTTACAGTTGAATGATAACAATCCCCGTAACAATCATTACACATTTACGTCGGTGCATGTGTACGTTTATGAAAGATTATTTTACTAACGCTGTATAGAATGCAAAATTGTCTTTAATGTGATACCGGATGAACAATTCGGACAATTCTGTCCCTCCGCCGGGAAGACTAGGAAACGGAAGTAGGGACTTAGTTTTCAGGAGACATTGCGACCATGACACTCTTTGTTGTCTTTTTAAACTCATGATGAATCACTTTAAACATTCCAGATTCATGCCGGCGGATTAAGGTATATACCGTAGACTAAGTGTTAATGTTGAAGTTCCTTGTGAAAAATGTTGTGCACATCCACAAGAAACAATTAAATAGTCATGGCGTGGGTAAAAACAAAACAATGCCCATGGTTGATACAATAGATAGTTTACTTGTAGTACCTTTGTCTAGTTCAATACTTTAAGCAATGTAAATGCTATTTATGCTAGTGGAAAATAACTATATTTTCAATCAAATGTCATAGCAACAAACATCGCCTTAAAATGTAAGAGGTAATTTTGGTCATTACCTCGAGGGATGTAGTTTATCAAAATTGAACATGCATTAATTTTCCCAGAATGTCTTTAATTAATGTTATTTGCTATTTGTTCACGTACACTTAAAAACAATGTTTGTAGTTATATATATACAAAATTATGATGACTGTAAGCAAAATTTAAAGTTAAAATATTGTCCATATTTCATAATGCGAACGCATCATTACAGAATGCGTATTAATCTTTAAGGATGATCTTTTGAGGTGAAACATTTCTGGTGCACGAAAGTTTGCTCCAAGATATTTTTGCTCGCTTTCTTTTCCCAAATCGTGTCTTCTATCCCGCCTCATTTTCTTCAATTTCCCGTCAGTTTCCCAGGCCACCGTCTTAGGGGGCTAAGCAAGGGTATTAGGAGGGGTACCAACTATGATAGGGGTGCCATATGGGTACACCAAAGTCAAAGTATCAAAGGATGTTGACACAAAGGCAAAACAGAAGAGCAAACGCAAGGGGAATCCACGCATTTTGAGTCATTAGGTACCAACTTCCTGTGCAGAGAGCCTAAAGAGGGGTACGCATTGACGTTTGTGTATAATATTTCGCCCCCACTTAGCGATCCTACATTCGCTTTTGCGCACCACATCCTTACCCGCTTCGACTTACAGATCATTCCAAAGGGTAAGAGCCACACGGACTAGCACGGTTACTCTCTCGCTCCCGCCAAGATATCACAAGGAATTCCTCGCTCACACATCTCTTCAGGTATACTGATCCATCTGTCACCTAGCCCTACTTTTTTCACCTTGTATAATAATTTTTCGCTGTTAATACCACACTGGAGAATATACCTTCATTCTTCCCAAACCTTATTTAATTTGTTTAATTATTGCAGAGTTTAGCTTTACCGGGAGGATACTACAGCAGATGTTTTGACGAAGGTTGTATTAGATGTTGGATATTCCTGTGTTCTCGGTAGACGATTACATCGCGTATTGCCGTGTGGTGTTTCTGTCTTGAAGATTCCTACGCCAATATTTCGCATGAATATACTATTGATTTAAATTGTTTCCAGTAAATATTGTGGATATCGTTAACATCTTGTGGATGAATGGTTTTTGGAGAAGTACATTCCGTTCTCCAGACGAAAGAACATTGGACTTATCGTTCAAATTGTCTAATCACTTTTGTTTTCATTTTCATTTGTGGTGTTACTTGAGTTGTTTGAGCTCCGAAGTATTGATAAAAGAGTAGAAATGTATGTCAGGTTTTGGCACTGTGTGTGTGTGTCTGTGTGGCTGTCTGTATGTGTTAAGTATACACATTTTATACGAAACTATTTCACCGATCGTAAAACATCGTTTCAAAACAATCTAATTTGCTTGTTTGTTTATTTTTTATTATACTGTATTTGATGCCGTTACAACTGAATAACAGTGTAATATTGTGAAACGCCAAAAAACCAAAATACAATATAGGCTTTTATCACCGGCAACGTGAACGAATATACAATAGCTGTCAATGTAAAGAGTTGCCAAAACTGTCTTAAACTTGTCAAGTTTAGCAATCAAAATGGTAGACATAACAAAGGAGATTCGTGACATTCATCTGCACATGGACACTGCATGCTTTACGTATAATTTTCATAATGCTGCTATTTAGCTTAAAGATGTGTTGGGAGTAATTATAACTTACACTCTAACATATCAAATTATTAATTGCTAACTAGGTATGTTTATGTTTATGTTTGGAGCCATCATGGCCATTGACACCATTGGTTATATTATGGCAGTAACTATAACTTGTGCTCTAAACATTATCAAGTTATTCATTATTCAAAATAACATTGCTAAATTATGTTTACGATTGGTCTTTGCAGTTGCCATTGGGACCGCTAGTTCAACACACACAGTCAAGATGACGAAGGAAGAAGCCGCCACCGAAGAGATCAAGACCGAGACCAAGTCCGAGACCGGACCAGACACACCGTAAGTCTTCTCACTTGTTATTTAGCCTTGCGGACTAGGTCTCAATTCTTAAAGACAGAAGCGACTAGTGAATGAACAGTCGCGATTACAGGATGAGCCTGCGGATGCCGTTGCTCGTGTGATAGACGCGTTCGCCAGTTATTCCTGCCATGTATTCAGCTCTGACGTGATGTCTCGTCAAAAGGCTACTTGTTAGTCTACTTTATTGTCTAGTTTAGTTTAGTTTAGTTAAGAGTTTAGCAATACGGAAAAGTCGGAACAATACTTTTGTTGTTAGTTATGACAATAACATGTACTTTGAAATTTGTTTAAATAGTGATTTTAAAGTGTGAGTGATCGTTGTAGCGTTTACATGAACAACAAAAAATAAATGGTTATATTCCATATCATTTTATTGCAAGCATTACAAATGTTGCGATGCAAAGTAACACACATGAATTTGTATTTATTTAAAAAAACGTCAAGTCTAAACACCTGTTTTATATATGACACTGAAACTGTGAAGTCACTCATCAATCTGTTTTTTGAATACTCATCTTATTTATATCTATATTAGGGTATCATAAGGCGGATATTGATGAAAGTGATAGAAATTGATAACTAAATTGGGAGTGGGTGTACCAAGGTCTCAAAATATCTCCATAGACTTATTTATCAACGCGATCAAGTCGTTCGGGGTTGTTTCCTCCGACGCGTAAGGAGTGTCCTACTGCATCGCGTATATACTTGTAAATTAAGCACATCCCTTAATGCGTTGGCGGGATTTTGATGTGCTAATTTTCCGCTTCCTTCCCGCCAAGTCTGGGCCTATAATACGCCAGTCATTGCTCATTAAGGTTCGGCACTCACGTCCTTCCGGTAACGATGAAAACGTCTCAAACATCAGCCATAAATATAACCGATCTGTCGGTAACCTTCCGCAATGACGATGTGATAATCATTCTGAAACATCTCCAACGATTTAAATGTTTCTAAAACAAAAAGGGGGAAATATTAGGGCGTGGTTCACCCCAGGTTGTACATAATTTATGTTGATGTTGTGAGATGTTTGGCTCTTCCTAGCAACATTCTTTTAACGCTAAAATCGAAACATCTTATACGTATTCGGAGATTTAATTTCAATTCCATATTCACTTGATTAAATTTATTTGAGCTAAAAAATCAAAGCCTGTGTAAAACTTGCCAAATATCGTCACCATCAATCAACATTTGAGGTTACTGATGCTGATATTGGCATCTGCATTTTTTGGCGTTCGCCGCCTTTTTAACAAATGAATCATTATTGTTGCGGTGTCGATATACCTGTGTCAATATATACCTTCGTGAGAAATAATGGCAACTATTATAAACATGTCTTGGCCACCTTACTTAAATGTGACAATATTGAAAATGTACCATTCAATTTTCACAACAAAACAAAAGAATAAAAAATAATAGCTGGAATAATGACCTTTTAGCGTGTAATGTTTAACACTTCCTGTCAGATGCCCTGAATCATAATTATCGTATAGTCAGAATATTGGCAACATTCGCCAGCTTTGGTTCGCGCCAAAACCGTACGTTATTCTTGGCACGTAATCCTACTTTGACGTATTACTGTATGTCATAATATGTCTGTTTACGAAGCTTTCCTGACATTCTTAAGCCCATCTGGTAACTCGATTTATCATGAAAGTTCTAATTATTCACGTATAGATCTATGGACTCAAATTCATATGTCATCATTCATAATCACATAAGCCTGTAGTAAAACTAGCACAAAACTATGTGCATGATAGATATCGCACGAAATAACTTATAATTAGCTGAATAGAGCCCTCAGACATGAACAAACGTTCATCAATTATGATACATAATTTTTATACATAAACTCTGCAAAGCATTAAACAACAGGTTTAGGTCTTGATTTGAGAGGCTAAAACGTATATTGGGAAATTGATAACATGATTAAAAAGGGATTAACATGTTGTTAAAAAAACGATATTAAGCTTAAGAATATTAAGAATATGAACTTTAGAATATTGATAATATGCCCTAAGGGAGACCTGCCAAAAGATGGAAAGGCTGTAGCGAGGCAGACTGTGCCAACAAACTTCTCGACTCTCTCTGACAAGCAACAAGACATACGGAAGACAGGAAGACATGCCAAGCCATTGTGAAGCAGAAGCCATCGCATATCCCATGTGTGAACGAACGGCTTGAGTAAGTCAATATCAAGCTTGTTTGAATTGTGGTTGTTTACAATCTAAAAGTTGAAGCCAAGGATGTTTTGTCTTTTGTTTTTTGTAAAGACCCAAGGCAGAGGGCGATGCCAAGACGGAGGATGGAGCGACGGGGGACAGCGCGGGGGAGGAGGGCAAGTCAGATGAGAAGCCTTCGGAGGGAAAGAGCACAACATCGACGAGAAAGAAGAAGTGGCTGCCATGGCAACGGCGAGAGGGAAACAGCGTGAAGGGCGCACACTCTATTGAAACAGCAAGTGGTGCAGGTACGTACGAACATAGACGCTATATGAGCGCCCATATGATGACGCGCACTCAGCGATGGTTACTTTCGCGCCTTTTTGTTCCATCACACCTTGTCTGTATTCTGTAATTTGTTAATGCAGCGGCGCTCACGCATTATTGTCAGTATAATATTACAGAGTAAAAATCGTGTGTCCTCGAACAAGCCCCAAATCGCTCATGCCCTTGCATTGCAAGCTCCCCGTGTTTGCCGTGCGCGCAAATACGCGAATACTGTTTACTAAACACAGGGGAACATTCCAAAATATTCGCTGGGAAAATAATTTGTGAGCGTCACTATTATTAACCTTCTTCTGATTTGCCTGCCCGTAGCAGGTACAGAGATTGGAGCATTATCATGCGGGTCGTAAAACGCCTATGTTCACATCTTAGCCAGATCATGAGCGATGTGGCAGGATTTAAAAAATATATAAATGTGCAGTCGTGTAGCGTGGTCGAAATGATTGGAGGGGGGTACACCTAATTTATTTCTTTATTTTTACACAGATCCCCCTCTTATTTTGTATTGTTGTATCTGTTGTATTACTTTTGTAAAACATAATTGCCCCCCCCCAAAAAAAAAAAATAATAATTCGCCCCCGGTAGCTACGCCACTGAAGGTGTGAATATGCCACTTACGCTCATCACGTGTCCTCGGTAAAAACATTTTTAACGAATCCAAAATTAATTTTTACCAGCACAACATTTGCAGGGATTTTTGTAAAAGAGAGAACCACATACAACTAAATTAAAAGATGGGCAATATCAGGGAGATGGTCCTAGTAATATGACCGATATATGTCAGCAGTGGTCAAATAGATCGCAGCGTTTTATAGGAATTAGCAGCGGGGAAGGGGTATGGGAAATAATGGCTTGTGCAAAAATGGCGGGAACAGAAAATGTCAGTCGCGCACAAACACTTGGCTTGTACCTATACGGTTGCAACCAACAGACGTTTTGCGCATGTATTAACAAAACAAACACAGCATCATTGCGGCTGCTGGCGAACAGAGAATTGTTTTCACCTAAGTAACACAGGCAGGTGTTTCCGGCTGCCTTATCCCTCTGGCGACGCTGTCAGTTTTTTTGAAGGCCTCTCCAATTAAAAACTTTTTTTTTAAAAGCCACCCACCATCCGATCATACCATGCCCTAGCGCAGCAAGAGCACAGCTGTCAACCAACTATTGCGTGCAGCGTTGCCCTCGGGGGTCCCCCTTTCCGCCTTTCCCTCACCCCCTTCTCATGCCCTCATGAATCCGTACCCCTGTCATCTTATCAATACTAAGATTTTTCCACAACATTTGCTCCGCCATCAATAATTGCTCCGCTATTTCATTTCTTATTAACCAACAAAGTTTTCTAACAATAACCAAAGTCATTTACCCCTTAGGCCCAGACCTAACCCTATATACACAATCCTGAACCTAAGCCTAATACTAAACCTAGCTCTAACACTGAACCGTAATTTCGACAACAAATATAATGTTGCGATAAACTTTCGTCACCGGACATTATTTAAAAAGTAAATTGGAGAGGTGAATTTGCAAGGGGAGTAAATCCTCAAAATACCCCCCGTACTTTTTTTTACCCTATACTTCTTAATCTGTACCCACATCTTATGAAGCACTGGACACTCATTTCTCCCTTAATTAGTTGAGATTAATTGTGTTTATTTAAACCTTTAGAGACCCTATCCCAAAACCCTGTATTAATCCCACTGAGATTAGTTATTGATATTAATAGCACATTAAGACCACCAACGTTTACAAGTCATGGACGTGGGGGGTATTTATAGTATCACAGTTACCTGCAATCATGTGTTAAAGATCCTGAATGAATATATTTAATTAGTGGAATTGACCGAGGATAAATAATGCCCCTCTTACAAATATCTTGGATGTGTACTTGCAGATGAGTTATAATTGAGCACATACGGGATAATAGTTCGATGTTAATTCCGAACGGTTTGAACTCAAAATGTGTATGATAAATAGTCATGAACATATAATAATTATGATCTAAAAAAAAAAAAAATGTAATCTTGTGATCTTAACATGCTGGCTACTTTTGTTCACTTATTAGTCAATTTGTAATGATCTGCAAACGTACATCGTTTTCCAATAACACTAGATAACTGATTCCATAATGTATTGACTGTGTGTGCCATTATGGTATATGTGTAATATACTGTACATCACCATATTAATAATACTATCCATATCCTTTAACCCCTACCTCTCCTTCTCTAGAAGAGAGACAACCCACCGAGGCCGAGATCGACGCCGAGCTCCACAGCAGGATCCGCGATCTGGAGCACCAGAAAACCAAGATGTCGGAGCGACTTACGCTCTACCGCAAGATCAACGATCTAGAGAAGGAGGTCGGCGACATGCGTGGCGAGATCGACACACTCAAGATTTCCGTACAGAGGCCCGAAGACGTCGCCGATACCAAGGTCCCGGATGAAGGTCAGTGAAATGGTAAATACCCGGATGCTTGCTTCTTTCCCTTTTCTTTGTATTATTCATTATTATATTTTTTTATGAATTATACAATATGAGTTTGGGTAACACACTTGTCGGTTTTATTTTGGTTAAGTCTGATCGAAGTCTGATCGAATAAGCGATGCTCACATGCACCATTTAAGAACATGTTTAAGTGGTTCAAGTAAAAAATTAGATAACGATACGCAATTTTAAGAAGATAATTCTGGACCAGAATTCTGGTATTGGGTCAATGATTGTCTTCCAGTATACCAGTTTCATAAAATAACATTTTAGAATCATATCAAATGAACTAAAATGGTGCCAATTTTTAAATTTTGATGACGCTATATATATTGATATTTCACCAAGTATCCGACAAGTATGTTGCCTTCGTAATTGTAGACATTATTTTTTATAGTTGTTGTTTTGTTTTTGTATTCACCAAGTCATATTCACTCCTGTCATACCCACACCCATTCCATTTTGGTTACATAAAATATTATAATTCATATCATTAGAATATAAAGTCACTCAGCACGCGCGTTTCGTACTCATTTATTCTCCAATCTCCACACCACTTATATTTTGTTTTATAATGTCCTTAATCATCTTTTTTCATGTGTTTTCCTCTCCGATGGCATACTTTTAAAGGAATTTAATATAATAACTTAACGGGAAACCTTAACATAACTTTTGAGCAAGAGTACCGTATCTAGTCTTGTACAGTTTGCACTTAAAACGTCTAAACCAACAACACAGCGACTGTGAATCTGTGATTATATATCATGGATACCTCTGAAAAATGCAATGTTCATCATTAATTCACTTTAAATGTACTAAATGCTTGAATGAAAACTGTAATAAACAGATCGGTTAATTTTAATCTCTTTTTTGGTAAGCTCCTAAATAGTAAAACACATGCATTGTTTTAAATCTTTAATTTTATAAAAATGCTCATCACATAGCGCGCAAATCATTTTCTTTGCCATAAAAATCATCACCATTTCCAAATCCTTATTTTATCACATTCATGACCATTCCATATATTTTTGGCATATTTTTAAGAAGCAAGCAAATTCATCGCCGTAATTTCTTTGATAATTAAATGTCCTTCATTATAAAATAAATATTTAACAATATTAGTAAAAATAATGTAAAAAACATGATTCAATTCAGTCATTACAAAAAGTCTTAATCCAAGAAAATAAAATGAATTAGGTCATGCCAACAATCAATCAATAAACATTCTGTTTAATGCCAACATATTCTGGCTTAACATTGTTTAATAATGAATCAGTGTTGATTTGATACGGTGTAAAATCATTGTTTCAATAAAATGTTTTAATTTATCAAAATTAAAAACAAAAAATTGTCATGATTGAATTGTTGAAGAGGTGTCCTCTATTGTATCGCTCTCCTTTCATTCTCTTCTACATTCTTTCTCGTATATCCTCTTTCTTTCTCTAATCTCTTTCATTCTCTTTTGTCTACCTTCCTCTCTCTATCTCTTTCATTTTCTCTTTTTCTACCTTCCTTTCTCTAATCTCTTTCATAACCTTTCGTGTATCCTTCTCTCTCTCTCTTGCATTCTCATGTTTTACTCTTGGAAGTTCCACTGCATTTTATTCTTTTTCCCCACACCCGTCTCTCTTTCCGTCACTCAGTGTTTCTTCAAATGAATAGCACGCGACTATTTTTCTATGGTAAGGAAGTTACGTATGATTTCATGTTAATTTTTTAAAGAAAATAATTTGAATTCATAATTATATTTCCATATTTTTATATGAAGTGCTATTTTAATGAATAATTTGAGAGAACAATCAAAAAAGCATAATTAAATAAACCATTTTCAACCTAATATTGATAATATTATTCTATCATGACATTAAAAAAAATAAATGATTAACATTACAGTTCATGAACGTGACAGCGACATTGATTGAATAAATAAACAAACTATTTCTATCTACCTCTATCTGCATTATCTCTCTGTCTTTATCTTCCTCTTTTTATTCTCCTAGTTCTTACTATCTCCTCCTCTCTATCACTGCCTCTCTTCGAACCACTAACCAAAACCATATTGTTAGCTAGAGTAGAAAGTATTGGCAACAGTGTATCCAAATAGAAAGAAAGAAGAAACCATTGTGACTTGGTCTAGAAAAACGTGCACTCACTGGAAGTGTTGTCTCGGGAGCTTTGCCCCCAAGGGGAAGGGGGAAAGGTGTCTCGATTCCCCCACACCCATAATAAGCTCTTGACTCACATCCGTTTCCCGTTTGTCTGACCTGGGGCACTCGCGCTCCACACGCAACCAGTTTTCCCCAACATAATATCGTGCCTTCTATACAATTTACCCCCCTCCAGATGCTCTCCCTCTCTAAGAAAAAGACGTTTTCCGCAATATGGGTACACCCCCACACTGCAAGCAGTTTAGCGTTTGTAACCCCTCCAGCAAACCCCCCTCACCCTCATTCCCCGTAACGCGCACGTACCGCACCCTGTGTACCTCTAGTTAAGCCCCCTCTCTTACCCCTTCTCCTTACATTATATTTGGTAGGCTTGCAAGAAATTATCCCCCTTCAGAGTGATTTTGGTTCGAGGCAAAACAAAAATGTATGTAATACCAAAATAAAAGGTCTGTCCAGAACCCTGTAGGCTACTCGGATAGTTTGCAGATAGACTATTACGTGGCCGGATTTAGTTGATCAATGTCGATTATGTATAATTATGTATACCCCGTTTTACCCTGTAATATTATCCATTGTGTTTAGGTTTTCATTCCACAATAAGGCCTATATTATGCATAGACAATGCCTTTACGTATTTTCTGAGGGAATGTTGCCCGTTGTTTTGTCCCGTGTTAGGTCCCAGAGAAATCCCAATTTTTGACCGCAGTGGTAATACATGTATTACTTCTAATTCAATGCTTGAGATGGTCAGATATCCTAAGATCTGCTTGTTTATCTGAGACAAACTGCATACAAAAACATACATGTAATGCGTTTCTTAGACAGAAAACGCAATAGTCAAACTAATGTTTAACTATAAAGGAAGTGTTCTGTTTGTGTTTTTTAGTTGACTATTCTAAATTGTCATTGTCTCTTTCCCCCCTTTTTCGATATACAGGGAATGGAACAACGAAGCCGTTTGCGTTTCAACAGTAACTGTTGAGCTTAATACTCTACAGGAACAAACAAACAAAGACAGAAAATATAAAGGACTCAAACAGCAGTTCTGCTAATTTCGAACTCTTTTGAAAGTAGTCTGACTCCGCGCTTGTGAGAAGATTAGATGAGAACAACTAAAGTGCATCTTCACGAGCGGGCTTACTAATACGCGCGGGGTTGAAACCCGGTTGAAAGAAGAAAGAAGAACGACCGGAACTCTAAAATGACCCAACCATAAACTACTTCCGTCCTTTTCGGAGTTAGCAGAAACAATCAAGTCCCGTCATCGATGTCCGGACGATCAATAAACCTAAAACAACAACGATGACAACAGTATCAACATCAGCAACACAACAGACAGGAAATCATAATTTCAAGAAAATTTGAAGAAAATTACAACCATGAATAGAACCTTCATTGTATAAATTACTCATCCAAAAGTTATGATAGCTCGGTAAGTTGCGGTAGCCAATCATTCTGTGCCGTTAGATTATATTTGTACGTATTTTTTCAACACTTTTTCTTAAGTACGGTCATTGGAAGTGGTTTAATGAGGGTTCCCGGATGCCTAAATTGCATGAAAAGGGGACAGCATTCTGTTTAAGAGCCAAATTTTCATTATCACTGCATCAGCATTGTTTGTTATTCATATAAATATAGTCAAAGTGGTGCACAGGCTTGTTAGACAAGTATCCCAATTGCTTTATTTAGGAAAAGGTAGTTTTCGATGAGTAGATTCTGTTCTCGTATCGATTATTGATTAATTTGTAAAACATGATGTAACATAAATTAAAGATATAAACAGTGTAATAACTCAATTCGAAAAGACCAACTGTAGTAGTTAAGATATACAAAGTCTATATGCGAAGTCTCTAATCAGTTTGTGTTAGAACAAAGAGTGTTCTTTCGCTGTCTTACTCAACATGTCAAATTATATGTTTAAACATAGAAGAATGCTTGTTTGCCCTCAGTGTTATGGTATCAAAATTAGAAATATGATATGCTGCATTGCCAGTTAATGGTTCCTACCGTCAGTAACCATTACCCAGCTAGCCACCTGACGTCGGGCCGATGTCGGAATTTGGTTGCCGGATGTCGGCATATCGCCGTTGGCTCGAGGTTAAAATGTCCGCCAGCCCAACATCGTCACGACGTCATTTTTGTGATATATTGGCATAACGTCATTTTCCGACAATGGCCCAACATCATGTCATGGCGATATGCCGACATCCGGCAACCAAATTCCGACATCGGCCCGACGTCAGGTGGCTAGCTGGGTATGGTCATCACACCTGTAAGTCGCCACTTGAGTACAATATGACTGCAAGTTGCCACTTAAGCAGGTGGCGACCATATGGTTATTGAAGGTATAGTCACCATTCCCGTTTGAGTTCGATATACTGCCTGTCATGTGATTTGGTAATGATGGCTCAAATAGCTGCCCCAAGACCTGCCAGTAGTCTCTATTATGTAGAATAGTTTGAAAATATTAAAGTCAACATCATTTTGTCCTTTTATGAAAGTGAAACTGTACCTGAATGCATGGCGAATGTTAGGAAATGTGTTATTGTAGAGAATCATCAATCACTGAAGTATAATTCATATAGTTAGATTATAGAAAATGTTATATCATTGTCATGGTAAGTCTATTTTGTATTCAAATCACGTTTATTCTGAATTGTGGTCACAGGCCGGGAAAAGATGCAATTTTGTTATCGAACTGAAACATCGAAACCAAGCTAAGTATTCATTCTATTCATAGAAATAGAGTTTAGAAATAGCAAATGGTATCAGTCATTTTGTGTGTATGCTAGGTATGTATTGACATGCACACGTGATCACATTGTGATGTATTTGTATTATACTATTTTTCAGATATGTAATGCACCCTTTCTTAATATGTACAGTGCACTTTTTAATTATAGGTAATCTCTTTGATGTATTCAGATAATTGTTGTGTTCAGATATATAATCACTTTCGTTTTCATTTTTTTCTATATTTTACTTAATGAGAATGTAGAAAGCTATATAAAGTCTCGCAAATTGTATTCTTTCTTTTACTTGGTTCTTATTAAATTCTTTAATTTCAATACAAATAAAATGTGAAGATTTTGTGTGCATTTATTAATGAAGAAGAAGAAAACAATAAACAATAATGATGGTGATAAAGATGATGATGATGATGATGATGATGATGATGATGATGATGATGATGGTGGTGATTATGGTGGTGATAAAGATGACCATCATGATGATGACGATAGTGGTGGTGGCGGTGATGACGATGACGAAGACAATGATATTACGAGCCTCAAATACCTCTGCTGTTATTACTTTAGCCCTTCTCATAAGGGAGGCCCGTGTGAAGGAATCCAGAACAATTACATGTGCGATCTAGTCATGTAAATCACACCTACAAGACAAACTGCGCCATGTCTCTGCGTGTTAAAGGTAGTGTATCTCGTTTGCAGGCATCACGAAAAGAGGGGCCGTATGGCTACGGGGGCCTGGAAATGAGAGGGGGCACGTGCACCCCCCCCCCCCCCCCCCCCAATACAAAAAAAACACCAACACCACCACCAAACTATCATGCTTGTAGAAAAAAATAGACAATGTGACAAAATGTGATCAAAATTATTTGAAGTCACTTAAAAGGTAAATAATAATATTCGACTTACATCATGTCACTTTTCTGATGAAAATAATAATTTTCAGTCACCACAACGGGTGGAGACCTTTTTTCAATACCATTTCAGCCCTTCTCATAAGGGAGGCCCATATGAGGAACTACTACGAGATAAACTTCGCCATATCTGTGTGAGGTAAAGGGAATAGTAACTATGTTGACATCATTTTGCAAAAACTAACAAAGGGTCGATGAAATGTGTATTTCTCTGATCCGATATGTTCATTGAGTGATTTGTGAAAATTCCATGTAATATGGCCGAGAAATGAGCGAAAGTGCAGTGATATTTGCTAACTCATTGCCTTTTGAACACCGTTGAAAAGGTCCCAGGGAGACTTTCATATAAAAAAATGTTAATAAATATCTTTATAACGAAAGAGAATTTCAGGAAATTAAAACCCATTCTATGCTTCTATTGGTATACTGATACCACAAGGTAATATGAGAACCATTAGAGTTCCAAGTAAGTTTTGTGGATTTTGACAATGTTACTAGATCCCTTTAAAGGTACATGTAGAGCATTTTCGTTGCAAGCATCACAACACTCAGTAACACATTCCATGAACCATAATGTATATCACTGTGCTCTCTGTGCGCCCCTATTTATTCAGACTACACTACATGTACGCCACTGACCCTACTTATTCCACTACACCAAGAGCAGAGGGTGTTTCACAAAGATTCAAAGTTGAACTTTAATCTAAGTTGGACCTAACTATTATGGAAAGCAGTTAGTTTCTTTGTGAAATTGCTGGAGCAGTTCTTTTAAATGGCATACATTTTGGTTGAAATCAGTTATTATCAAGGAGCCTTGAAGATATTGATATACATTTTTGTCGGAAGTTTCAAAACTTTGCTTTTGCATTTGTTTTATTCCAAAGCTACAAATGGCTTCCCATAATTGTTAGGTCCAACTTAGAATATTTGTGAAACACACCCCAGATCAACCAAAATATACACGCATACACACATGCAATGAACCATTACATTTACTGAAAAGATATTACAAAAACTTTATATACATGTGCATTGTAGTATAATCTTTAATCATAATGAAAAGCCATAACACTGAACATTTGTTCACGTAATTGCCCATACAAATCTCTGTGTTTAACACAATAATACATGATCAAGTATATTATCAAACGGCTCTCAAAAACACATATACAAAGAATGATAAAATATTTGATTGACCTACACATATACCATATTGTATGTTTAAAACAAGGTATGAGGGAACCGCTAGAATTCCGATTGAATTTTGAGGATTTGGACAATGTTACTAAGTCCCTTTAACTTTGTGAAAATTCAACAAAAATCACTTGGAGTTTCACACTTCTCTTGTACCTTGTTGTTTGGCTTATGGTAACAAAAGAATAAAATGTGAGACATTTTTTCAAATGTCTCCCTTATTATGGAGACATTGAATTTAAAAGCGTTTATATACGCTTTCAACCGTAGTCAAGAGTATCCGTATATGGAGACTAAATCCTCCATAGTATCCAAATTTGGATACTTCACATGACTCCACAGGTAATTAACCCATTCAGAACTGATTGCTTTTGCAATATATGTATTTTTCATAGACCCAAGCCTGAGTATTCTTGGGACCAGTCCTGAATGGGTTAATTATATTCAATAAACAAAACAAAAATTAAATGATAATGTTGCACAATTTCCAAATAGAGAGAAGTTCTATTTTACATTCCAACTTCTGATGCTGCAGAAAACATTCCATCCCTTCTTCAGACATGGACTATTCAGTTCAGAAGATGCTTTAGACAACCACATATCAGCCCCTCAAATCAACAACCTTGATTTGTGGAGAAGCAGGAGTATCATTAGATGTTGCAACAATTTCCCAATTGAGGCAAATTCAATTAAAATTTGTACGCAAATGTTTTATTTGGGCACTAATCGATGGCTATTTCATATTCCAACTTCTTATGCAGCGTATTACATTTCATCCCTATTCAGACATGGACTATTCAGTTCAGAAGAAGCCTTGTTGATCCACATGATCATAGCCCTCCAATTCAACTACTTGAAGTTCATATATAAATTGACTGCAAATGTGTCATGCTTTCACTGATCGATGCCTATTTTACCTTCCAACTTCTAAGTTCTAATGCTGCAGAATACATTCCATCCCTATTCAGACATGGGATTATTCAGTTCAGAAGAAGCTTTATAGATCCACATCATAGCTCTCCAAATCAACTACCTTGATGGGCAGAGAAGCAGAAGGATAATGAGATGATGCAACAATGTCCCGGGGGCGAGAGCACGATAATGACCCAGGACCAGCCCTAGATCCAAATCATAGCCCTCCAAATCAACTACCTTGATGGGCAGAGAAGCAGAAGGATAATGAGATGTTGCAACAATGTCCTGGGGGGCGAGAGCACGATCATGACCCAGGACCAGCCCTAGTTCCACTGATCTCTAGATATGCTTGGACAGCTTGGTCAATCCTTTATGGTTGAATGAGTAAGGGAGGTGTGAGCTGCTCTGCAACGTTCTTTTGAGTTTAGGGTTATTCTAGCTTATTGACTTCAACGAGTTAGAGCCAATGATGCTAATTACTATGGTAAATATCGCTGGTCCGTAATCGGGCCCCCTGGTCCCGATTGAGGCAAGCTCAATTCCAATTTGAATGTAAATTATTGATCATTTCATACATGTATATCGATGCGATATACATTGATGTATCAATTCATTGAGCTCAGAAAATGTTTTAGAGATTCACATCGCAGTCCTCTACATTCAACCTCCATATATGTGGAACAGAAGAAGGATAATGATAATGCAAGTACAATTACAGTGGAACCTCGTTATAAAGAGCTCTGATATAACAAAACCCTCTTATAACAAGGTCGAAACTCTATATCTTTTTGTTTTATAACCTTGATATTATAACAAGCTTATTTTCATGATCTTAAGCTCCCCCATAACCAAGAGGTTTCACTGTATAATTTTACTGCAAATGTTTTGATCCTTTTAAAGTCATAAAGAGGATTTTAACAGATCATTACACCCCAACAATTCAATCGCAAATGTTTTGATTCTTTTAAAGAGGTTTTTAATAGTCCATCACATCCCAACCGTTCAAGAATCAGCTGCCACGGTAGGTCGAGTAGGAGAAGGGGCTGAGAAGGAGTGGAACGTGGTAGTGCTGACATCCGGCAACCAAATTCCGACATCGGCCCGACGTCAGGTGGCTAGCTGGGTATGGTCATCACACCTGTAAGTCGCCACTTGAGTACAATATGACTGCAAGTTGCCACTTAAGCAGGTGGCGACCATATGGTTATTGAAGGTATAGTCACCATTCCCGTTTGAGTTCGATATACTGCCTGTCATGTGATTTGGTAATGATGGCTCAAATAGCTGCCCCAAGACCTGCCAGTAGTCTCTATTATGTAGAATAGTTTGAAAATATTAAAGTCAACATCATTTTGTCCTTTTATGAAAGTGAAACTGTACCTGAATGCATGGCGAATGTTAGGAAATGTGTTATTGTAGAGAATCATCAATCACTGAAGTATAATTCATATAGTTAGATTATAGAAAATGTTATATCATTGTCATGGTAAGTCTATTTTGTATTCAAATCACGTTTATTCTGAATTGTGGTCACAGGCCGGGAAAAGATGCAATTTTGTTATCGAACTGAAACATCGAAACCAAGCTAAGTATTCATTCTATTCATAGAAATAGAGTTTAGAAATAGCAAATGGTATCAGTCATTTTGTGTGTATGCTAGGTATGTATTGACATGCACACGTGATCACATTGTGATGTATTTGTATTATACTATTTTTCAGATATGTAATGCACCCTTTCTTAATATGTACAGTGCACTTTTTAATTATAGGTAATCTCTTTGATGTATTCAGATAATTGTTGTGTTCAGATATATAATCACTTTCGTTTTCATTTTTTTCTATATTTTACTTAATGAGAATGTAGAAAGCTATATAAAGTCTCGCAAATTGTATTCTTTCTTTTACTTGGTTCTTATTAAATTCTTTAATTTCAATACAAATAAAATGTGAAGATTTTGTGTGCATTTATTAATGAAGAAGAAGAAAACAATAAACAATAATGATGGTGATAAAGATGATGATGATGATGATGATGATGATGATGATGATGATGATGATGATGGTGGTGATTATGGTGGTGATAAAGATGACCATCATGATGATGACGATAGTGGTGGTGGCGGTGATGACGATGACGAAGACAATGATATTACGAGCCTCAAATACCTCTGCTGTTATTACTTTAGCCCTTCTCATAAGGGAGGCCCGTGTGAAGGAATCCAGAACAATTACATGTGCGATCTAGTCATGTAAATCACACCTACAAGACAAACTGCGCCATGTCTCTGCGTGTTAAAGGTAGTGTATCTCGTTTGCAGGCATCACGAAAAGAGGGGCCGTATGGCTACGGGGGCCTGGAAATGAGAGGGGGCACGTGCACCCCCCCCCCCCCCCCCCCCAATACAAAAAAAACACCAACACCACCACCAAACTATCATGCTTGTAGAAAAAAATAGACAATGTGACAAAATGTGATCAAAATTATTTGAAGTCACTTAAAAGGTAAATAATAATATTCGACTTACATCATGTCACTTTTCTGATGAAAATAATAATTTTCAGTCACCACAACGGGTGGAGACCTTTTTTCAATACCATTTCAGCCCTTCTCATAAGGGAGGCCCATATGAGGAACTACTACGAGATAAACTTCGCCATATCTGTGTGAGGTAAAGGGAATAGTAACTATGTTGACATCATTTTGCAAAAACTAACAAAGGGTCGATGAAATGTGTATTTCTCTGATCCGATATGTTCATTGAGTGATTTGTGAAAATTCCATGTAATATGGCCGAGAAATGAGCGAAAGTGCAGTGATATTTGCTAACTCATTGCCTTTTGAACACCGTTGAAAAGGTCCCAGGGAGACTTTCATATAAAAAAATGTTAATAAATATCTTTATAACGAAAGAGAATTTCAGGAAATTAAAACCCATTCTATGCTTCTATTGGTATACTGATACCACAAGGTAATATGAGAACCATTAGAGTTCCAAGTAAGTTTTGTGGATTTTGACAATGTTACTAGATCCCTTTAAAGGTACATGTAGAGCATTTTCGTTGCAAGCATCACAACACTCAGTAACACATTCCATGAACCATAATGTATATCACTGTGCTCTCTGTGCGCCCCTATTTATTCAGACTACACTACATGTACGCCACTGACCCTACTTATTCCACTACACCAAGAGCAGAGGGTGTTTCACAAAGATTCAAAGTTGAACTTTAATCTAAGTTGGACCTAACTATTATGGAAAGCAGTTAGTTTCTTTGTGAAATTGCTGGAGCAGTTCTTTTAAATGGCATACATTTTGGTTGAAATCAGTTATTATCAAGGAGCCTTGAAGATATTGATATACATTTTTGTCGGAAGTTTCAAAACTTTGCTTTTGCATTTGTTTTATTCCAAAGCTACAAATGGCTTCCCATAATTGTTAGGTCCAACTTAGAATATTTGTGAAACACACCCCAGATCAACCAAAATATACACGCATACACACATGCAATGAACCATTACATTTACTGAAAAGATATTACAAAAACTTTATATACATGTGCATTGTAGTATAATCTTTAATCATAATGAAAAGCCATAACACTGAACATTTGTTCACGTAATTGCCCATACAAATCTCTGTGTTTAACACAATAATACATGATCAAGTATATTATCAAACGGCTCTCAAAAACACATATACAAAGAATGATAAAATATTTGATTGACCTACACATATACCATATTGTATGTTTAAAACAAGGTATGAGGGAACCGCTAGAATTCCGATTGAATTTTGAGGATTTGGACAATGTTACTAAGTCCCTTTAACTTTGTGAAAATTCAACAAAAATCACTTGGAGTTTCACACTTCTCTTGTACCTTGTTGTTTGGCTTATGGTAACAAAAGAATAAAATGTGAGACATTTTTTCAAATGTCTCCCTTATTATGGAGACATTGAATTTAAAAGCGTTTATATACGCTTTCAACCGTAGTCAAGAGTATCCGTATATGGAGACTAAATCCTCCATAGTATCCAAATTTGGATACTTCACATGACTCCACAGGTAATTAACCCATTCAGAACTGATTGCTTTTGCAATATATGTATTTTTCATAGACCCAAGCCTGAGTATTCTTGGGACCAGTCCTGAATGGGTTAATTATATTCAATAAACAAAACAAAAATTAAATGATAATGTTGCACAATTTCCAAATAGAGAGAAGTTCTATTTTACATTCCAACTTCTGATGCTGCAGAAAACATTCCATCCCTTCTTCAGACATGGACTATTCAGTTCAGAAGATGCTTTAGACAACCACATATCAGCCCCTCAAATCAACAACCTTGATTTGTGGAGAAGCAGGAGTATCATTAGATGTTGCAACAATTTCCCAATTGAGGCAAATTCAATTAAAATTTGTACGCAAATGTTTTATTTGGGCACTAATCGATGGCTATTTCATATTCCAACTTCTTATGCAGCGTATTACATTTCATCCCTATTCAGACATGGACTATTCAGTTCAGAAGAAGCCTTGTTGATCCACATGATCATAGCCCTCCAATTCAACTACTTGAAGTTCATATATAAATTGACTGCAAATGTGTCATGCTTTCACTGATCGATGCCTATTTTACCTTCCAACTTCTAAGTTCTAATGCTGCAGAATACATTCCTCATGTCTTCAGACATGGGATTATTCAGTTCAGAAGAAGCTTTATAGATCCACATCATAGCTCTCCAAATCAACTACCTTGATGGGCAGAGAAGCAGAAGGATAATGAGATGATGCAACAATGTCCCGGGGGCGAGAGCACGATAATGACCCAGGACCAGCCCTAGATCCAAATCATAGCCCTCCAAATCAACTACCTTGATGGGCAGAGAAGCAGAAGGATAATGAGATGTTGCAACAATGTCCTGGGGGGCGAGAGCACGATCATGACCCAGGACCAGCCCTAGTTCCACTGATCTCTAGATATGCTTGGACAGCTTGGTCAATCCTTTATGGTTGAATGAGTAAGGGAGGTGTGAGCTGCTCTGCAACGTTCTTTTGAGTTTAGGGTTATTCTAGCTTATTGACTTCAACGAGTTAGAGCCAATGATGCTAATTACTATGGTAAATATCGCTGGTCCGTAATCGGGCCCCCTGGTCCCGATTGAGGCAAGCTCAATTCCAATTTGAATGTAAATTATTGATCATTTCATACATGTATATCGATGCGATATACATTGATGTATCAATTCATTGAGCTCAGAAAATGTTTTAGAGATTCACATCGCAGTCCTCTACATTCAACCTCCATATATGTGGAACAGAAGAAGGATAATGATAATGCAAGTACAATTACAGTGGAACCTCGTTATAAAGAGCTCTGATATAACAAAACCCTCTTATAACAAGGTCGAAACTCTATATCTTTTTGTTTTATAACCTTGATATTATAACAAGCTTATTTTCATGATCTTAAGCTCCCCCATAACCAAGAGGTTTCACTGTATAATTTTACTGCAAATGTTTTGATCCTTTTAAAGTCATAAAGAGGATTTTAACAGATCATTACACCCCAACAATTCAATCGCAAATGTTTTGATTCTTTTAAAGAGGTTTTTAATAGTCCATCACATCCCAACCGTTCAAGAATCAGCTGCCACGGTAGGTCGAGTAGGAGAAGGGGCTGAGGAGGAGTGGAACGTGGTAGTGCTGACATGGATCCTCGATTTCAAACACAACCTGAAGACCATAAGAGGAGAAAAAGGAGTGAGAAAGTTGTAAGATATTGTTATAGAAATGTTTCCTCCATTAACTTCTGTCTTCTCAGTAACTTACGTTTTGCAAAAATATATATGTCATCTTTACTAAGATGAAAAGAATAATAAAAGATGTAAAACATAGAAAACCCTGGTCATCAGAAACAAATTTAACAAACCATTTCAAAGTGACATGTGTCATGTTTTCACACACAGGTCGCATTCGCTTGGACTCAAGATGCATGGATGCAGTATAATAACGGCCTCGATGCAATATAATTGCACTTGAGAAATTCAAAATGTATCGGTGTATATTCTGGTATATCCAACTCTAAATCATGCACTATTTGTACAATCATCTATCTCCAATATAAGTAAAAGGAATATGCATTACAATAATCCAACGAAAACAAACTCTGATATTCATGCATGCACATATCTGTATAATTATGTAATAATATCATTCTATGAACCTGTAGGATAGTATTGACATTTTATAATTTTTTTCACAAATAAAAGCAAACGGTTAGTTGCTCCAATTAGCTCGTAAAATCTCAATCTGGATATTTGCAAACAAGAGCCAAGAGGACTTGAAAATACCGGTCAATTATTTGTTCATGAAATAACGAAGAGGGGAGGGGGGGGTGATCTCTGCCACGCTGGTGAACCTCAGCCACCTACATTCTAATGCACTGCTAGCACACACCAGACTCACTTATATGCATTGCAATTTCAATGCAAGAACAATAATTGTTTGTAACAATAATAAACAGTTCTTTTATAGCGTATATCACACCAAGGTTAGGAGTATGCCCATTGCGTTTGTCCTTTAGCAAGACAATTAATCTACATTGCTGCTCTCTAACCAGGATTATAAATGGGTACTTTGTGCATGTTTGACCTGTACCTGGTGACCAAGGGTAATAATAATGCACTTAGCGCTTAGAAATATTGTATTAAGTGCTATATAAATGTAATTTATTATTATTCTTATTATTATTATGCATATGAGGCGGAAAGGTAATGATTTCCGGTCCCATTCTTCACAGCCTGTTCGCTTTGAATGTATGTGTGAAGGTGGCTGAGTTCTCCCCCCCCCCCCCCCCCCCCCCCCCCGGCAGAGTTTCCCCAACACTCCCGTACATGTTATTTAAAGTACCTCAACAAATGGATAGAATCCCTTAGTCGCAATGGCTTTGAAGTAGGCCCCAGTGTCAAAGTGTATTTTGTAGATTCCAGGCAGAAACTGCTCCTGTGTTAACAGATCGGGACATCTTCCATCCGCATTGGTTGATCTGAAAATAAACCAGAATTTGAAATAAAATGACAAATTACGAGCAATACAAATCAATGATTATATTTATTTTATTGATATTATTTGTGTGTATGGCATTATTCCTTGCAGTGCACTTGTCAGCTACAAACTTCTCTTCAAAAAGGTCAAAACGAAATGTTGAAAAACTAAAAGTATTACATTGAATTACAACAACAACAAATCACCAATCCCTTATGAATTTAACGGTTATGTATTATAAATTTATTTGACAATAATAATCTTTTCAAACATAATTAGGATAAATACATAGCTACAGCGGGTTTCTTCTTCTGTATGCTTTATTCAACATTACATGACTTCATCATTTTGATAGACTTTGAGTATACTGAATAAGATCTTATTCTGGGGATGATCGATACACACTCTCCATCTAGACCCTAATTACCCATATAATGTGGACTATCCATGACAGATTCAAACAAATTGGTTGGGAGTTGGGTAACTACTAACTACCATATTTGCTGGTGTATTAACCACACATTTTTACATACAGAAGAACTTGCAAAAAGGGGGGAGTGGTTAATACCGAGATAGAGACACATATTTCATGAAAATACCACATATGGCTATAATATCATTTTATGTGGAGTAAAAAAGCTTGATAAGCTTTTCTGTTATTAATTATGCTCCAATCAGAAACAAGTATGTGACTTGTGTACTAAAAGCTTAGAAAAGTTAAAGGGGAAAACATGGAATTGAGATGTGCATATAGTTTGATTATGTTGCAAAGATTCCCAACAGTTTTGTAATCTAGAAAATGTTTTTTTCCCCTTCAATGACAACCCAAAGTTGGGGGTGCGGTTAATAAATAGGTGCGGTTTATACACAGGCAAATACGGTATTTGAAATAGGGGCATAAGGTTCTCACCCTTCTGCCAGTGTTTTCCACTGGCCCGCCACCAGGTAGTAGAGCTGTATCCTCAGATTGCCTGCTGGCTTTCCTAGAGCCGTGTCCAGTACATGTGTGGTGAGGGGACTTCCAGCCGCCTTGGGCTTGGCTTGACCGGCAGTCTGGATGAAAAGTGGAAAACAAACATATGTTCATGCATGGGTGATAGTAATTTAGAACTATCTCTGAGTATATTAGCTACCTGTGTGGTGAATGCTAAGTAAGTAAGTTTCAAAGTGGGGTTTGTGAAACAATATACTAGCTCCCTACTGGTCTTCCTAGAGCCGTGTCCAGTACATGTGTAGTGAGGGGACTTCCAGCCGCCTTGGGCTTGGATTGACCGGCAGTCTGGAAGGAAAGGTGGAAAACAAAAATATGTTCATGCATGGGTGATAGTAATTTAGAACTATCTCTGAGTATATTAGCTACCTGTGTGGTGAATGCTAAGTAAGTAAGATTCAAAGAGGGGTTTGTGAAATAATATACTAGCTCCCTACTGGTCTTCCTAGAGCTGAGTCCAGTACATGTGTGGTGAGGGGACTTCTTTTTTGCCTTGGGCTTGGCTTGACCTACAGTCTGTTAAATAGTGAATTAGAAGATAGTAGATATTACTAGTTTAGAGGAACAATTGGTAGAGACATTTAACATAAAAAATTATTATTCTGACATTTTTGTTTACATGCTACTATTAAGCATTGCATTTTATTAAAATTGTTTTTTGCCGACAGAAAACATAAAATAAATCATACCAGAGTATATTTCTTACCTGACACACATCTCTATCCTTATCTTTATAATCCAAACCCAATTTAGTTCTGATGGGCAAACAATTTGGAAATATCAAGACTTTTTAGCAACAGCTAAACAGTGCAAGTGCGAGTGTGGGGTAGCGCACTTGTTAGTATATCCAGTGCATATCGGCCACTTGTTATTTCAAACTTCGACTATCACACAGCTTTTGCTTAAAAAGTAGACCATGAGTACATGACCATGTTCAGTGGCGTAGCGACAGGGGGGGGGGGTGGGGGGGGGGCACGTGCCCTCCCCAATAATTTGGAAAAAAACAATAGAAAACATAGGGAAATTTTTTGAAAAAACAAAGAAATACATAAGGTGTTACCCCCCAATAATTTTGGTGCCCCCCAATCCGTCCGACCACGCTACGCCACTGACCATGTCCCCGTTGCAGAAAGAGATACAATTGATTGTAAGTTGTAATTAATTGTAAGTCACATCATGTGTTCTAAATGCACATATCTGATTGATTGAAATGCGCAAATCTGCTGACTTACAATCAATTTATACAGTGATCGAGATACCATTCGATTTTATCTCTTTCTGCAACGCAACCACGTAGAACTATTGCTCCCATTCGCGCATGCGTGTTACGTTAAAACCGGCTCGCGATCAGATCGGCCTCATTTGCATAAGCTAACTCACGCTGCAGCTAGAAGGCGCCTTCTGATTGGCTTTCGCATGCTGCCATAATAGACTCAAACGTTATACCATTTGTATGCGAGGAGAAAGCTGTCGATGGCCCCTACATTCTGATACCAAACTCGTGATATTCCAGTCAAATCTCGATTTTGACGAATTTTTTTGCACCATGTCGAACGTGAGATATCTTCCTACTAATTCGGCTTCTCAGCAGGTTTGGGTAAGTCTCATTTTCGTAATTTTTAACTTATAAATTCGCGAGTTGTTTTTGAATATCTTTTGATTTTTCTTTTGTATATGTGTTACC